>OZ037773.1:9790750-9873250 GCA_964035545.1 Bugula neritina
TGCGTATGCTAAGGTAGAACACTAGATACTTGAGAAAGCACAGTGAGTGTTTTTAATACAGCGCTATAAAATTATTGTAAAACACTTATAAGTATCTTTATTTTCTAATGATAATAATACAATACACACATGTGCTTGCACAATTTGCTTTTATTATAGACAGGATAGAGATTTAGTTAATATCTGTGTTCACTAGTATAGCTATATTAGCTGTTCCCATTACTCGCCCATGATGTGCATTTTTCCCATTTTTAGTTGATGGAACATGTTATGGGCTAGATGCTGGTGACATACTAGTGGAGTTGGTAGTTGGACCATGTGATGGATATGCATCTAGTGATGCATTTACCGGTTTGAATTCAGTTAGAACTATGATAGTCATGGAGATGCTCTCACAAAAACCAGGTAATTGCCTATTTTCTTTATTTTGGCAGCATTCATTAGTATTAAATGCAAATGCATATAGATACGCTTTCAGCGAAGCTTTTTAATTACAGAGAGTTTGCTAATTATTATGACTGATTTATTTTATTAGCTGTAATTAGTTTGTTAGTAAACCTCAGCTATCAATATATGACTATAATATAATAATGCATCATCTAATTATAGATGTTATAAAACGCCCGATTTTGTTTTATATGACACACGCACACAGATTAGTTTCTAATTAATGCTAATTAGCAATTGCAAAGCTAGAATGATTCAGGCCAACTCAGCAGACTACTGTTAGCTATTAATTGCTGCTGCATAAAAGAATAGCTGTTTTTAGCAAGCAGATGGTGAATAATCGATTATAAGTATTGATAGCGTAAAGAGATAGCTTCATAACCGTATAAAATTTTGGAGATTAGAACTGATTGATTGTCAATTATAAATTTTTATTTGCCCAATTTAAAAAATGAAAACCAATTGTCGGCTTCAAACCAATCATTATATTTTTTAAAAAAAAATGCTTAGTTTCAGTATAAAATACTCAAGTTTTACTAATTGGTATTTAATAGCTCTGCAGTTCATTATCATAATATAAGTCTTATGAGTTTGAGGTGATTTTTCAGTTAGCCAATTATAGTATATCAAAATATAGCATTTGTCTTCTCATGCAGTTTTTGAAATAAAGGCTGGAGGTATTATTATTACAGAAAATAATCTCGTAGACTGTCCTTTTCTCAATACGTTCAATCACAAATACGAGACATGGAATGAAGAAATTGATCAGACAACCAACCTTCACCTTGAACACCTTTTAATCAAAGTATGAATCACTCAAGGTTATAAATAAAGATAATTTTAAAGTTTTCCTTATGATCAGCTGCACCATTTGAATAACTATAATCAGTTAGGTTAGACATGAACAAATCTGAGTGAGTATAGAGCATCACATAAATTCGATTACACATTTATATTTGAGTATTAAATGAAATAACTTAGGAAAAAGTTTGAGTTTACAAGAATTTGGAAATATTTAGCTTTCAAACTTATTGGTTCAACAGTCTGTTTGTCCATTTACTTACGGCTGAGTTTCCGAATTCCGAACTCAAAACCACCTGATTCACAAACCAATTTCAATGCCACAAGAATTTACAGATTTTTTGGAATAAGTCGCAGTTCAATCTAATAGTATTTACTTCAATTCACATTTAAAAAATAATTAGCAGAAACTAAGACGAAATACTGAAAATATGCTCTAGGAAATTGTGGTAAACAAGTTTGCCCTGTGTTCACAGGAAGTAGCGTATACAAAGCTAGCAGATGATACTAGTCTGAGAATCAAGTACAGTGCTGTGTCCGGAGTCTTCATGCTTGGTGAAGACAATTCCCACTGCGCCCGATGGTGAGTGAAGTTTGTTGAGGATATTAGTATAAGAGAAAATTCCATGATATTTTGATGTATTATGATATGTACAGCTTGAGGTGCTTTAGTGGCAATGTCAGAAAGAGTATATGGTTCTAATGAAACATTGTAGCATCAGTTCATGTTGCTATAATATAGTTTGGTACGAACGCTTCTATAGAAGCGTTCGTATGGCCCCCCCCACTTTCAGTATTACTTTTATCACCTGGTTTTTCAAAGAGATTGCTCCATGAAACCATAGATTATACTCTGCTTGTGTGTTATAACACAAATTATGATAGTATATATAATATAGCTTTCTTTAGAGTAATTGGCAAAAACATTTATTATCATAGTTTATTGGGATTCTACCTATACAGGCAGCATAGAACTACTTTCAGTAAAACACATTATAGCTACTTATGATATTATGAATAGAGTTTTTGTGTAAGTTGGTAAAATATTTTGTATCAAGTTTTAACTTATATAAAATAATATTGTGTAACTCTCCATCTACTGTAGTTATAGGAAGTTGATTAAATAAAAATTATACTGAGAATAATTTTAAGAAGTGTGACGGCTATACTAGATCTATACTGGTGATGTTTTAAGTGGAATGGTCATAACTGGTATTTTACTACAATTAAGATTGTTCACTGCTGAGTATAGGTTTGCAAAGATAGAAGGTAATGAATGCTCACCTGAACTCGATTATGTCATCAACCAAGCAGCACCAAACAGTTATTCATACTGGGTAGATCACAGGAGAGTTCGTACTTGTGAGTTTAGATTTTATTACACTGCAGTCAGTTATTTTTAATTTGCTTTATGAGTTATAAGTGAACTATGCAAACGCTGAGAATTCTCTTTCTTCATATGTAATTTTTGATTGTGTTATTTTCCAGTGGAGGGGATATGTGACAATATCTTGCCTAAAGGTGAGTACAAGATTGGGATTTACATCGGCGCATGTCCTCTTGTAACCCAAACAACCAGAGTCATCAGTGGTGGATTCAACTCCCCCTCACGTATGCATATTGAAGAAGTTAGAAGAAACCATTATACACCTAATGGAGGTGAAAGCAATTACCATATAATCTAGTTTTGCTGGTTTTTACAAAAAGAAAATGTTTTTCTGTGATATCTATCTGCTTAAACAAGCTTTGACACTTTTGAATTAAATAGTTTAGTAAATTCTAACTTGTACAATAGCATCTCTGAAATTAAAATCTCTAAAGTCTGGATTCATTATTTATTGTCTGTTTGACTACCGATTCTTGAAAGTTTCAAGCAATACAATAACATGATGGTTATATATATATATATATATATATATATATATATATATATATATATATATATATATATATATATATATATATATATATATATATATATATATATATATATATATATATATATATATATATATATATATATATATATATATATATATATATGTATAAATATATATATATATATATATATATATATATATATATATATATATATATATATATGTATATATATATATATATATATATATATATATATATATATGTATATATATATATATATATATGTATATATTTATACATATATATATATATATATATACATATATATATATATATATACATATATATATATATATATATATATATATATATATATATATATATATATATATATATTTATACATATATATATATATATATATATATATATATATATATATATATATATATATATATATATATATATATATATTTATACATATATATATATATATATATATATATATATATATATATATATATATATATATATATATATATATATATATATGTATATATATATATATATATATACTCTCCATCTTGTCACTAATGTTATTGTAATGCTTAATATATTTTTATAAAATTCAAAAAAATTGTAAATAAAATATATACAGTAAAAGCCATCAACCTGATGAGTGTGATCCACATGATTTAGTTGCAACAAAAAATTTAGATGCAATTTTTTTATGCAAAGATAATATTTCTTAACGTTTTTTTGCATAAAAGTTTTTTCTTTAGAAGTTTTACGTAATCACAGTCACAGTGGTAATCTGGAGAGATTTCACTACTGGGCAAGTAATAAAGATGGTGATGTGGAAGACCTGTTCACCATAACTTATGTGAAAGGGTATGCAGACACTGGACTTAGACTCACTGCTAGTGGAGTTCACAAAGTCATGTTTGAGCATTCACAAGGATTCTACTCATGTGGTAGATGGTGAGTGAGTGTAGCTGTGTCTTAAACACTTGTGCATTGTTTTAGCAATTCAATGGCACATCAAACCATTCTTTACTGCGCCTGTAATTTATTTTCAAAACAAAATAAATAAAAGTAATTTATTGTTTGCAATTTTGAAATAATTAGAAACTCAAATGTGAGTTTTTTTTATTTGAAGTTGCAAAGGATTTATTAAATATTAATAAAGATTTAATAAACGTAATGATGTAGTGTTTATAAGTTACATGATATTCCTCTTTTTTATCGTGCTTGCATGAGTTCATAAACATTTTATCACCATGCATACATGCAGTTTACATACAATGTTTGATGAGGAATAATATAGTGAAGTACAAATAGTCTTAATGGTTTTCCAATTTGGCTGTCTCTACAATTCAGAAATGCATTACTTCACCCATAATTTCTGGTACAAATTTAGAGATAAACAAATCTGACTAATTTATAAGTATTTAATTACAGAATTGCTTCTGTTTGCAGGTATTTTAAAATTGATGGCTTGGAATGTTCAAACCCTGGAGAAATAGACGGTATAATGTTTTTCCCGCAACGAACTAACTCCCATCAACCAATGCAAGGTAGCATTTATACTCCTGTTTTAATTATTATTCCTTTGAATTAGGGCTATAAAGTGGAGCCCCTAGGGCAAAGTTTCAGAATAAATTGCTTTGAAAGCTTTGTTTAATTTGTTTTACATAAAGGCCGTATAAGTTCATTCATTTCTATCAACTTGAATGAGAACTAGAAAACATAGTCAAGGCCTTAAAGGTTTGGATATCAAAAAGGCTCTAAAGTTTAAGCATTTAAAGCAAAATTTATAACTTTGCTTACATTTAAAAACTTGAGTATGTTTTTTTTAAACTACGTTTTTGGCCATTTTTATGTTATTATAGTGTTTTAATTTTAATGAACATAAATTTTGAACGTTTTACATGGTATTGTGTGCATGAAAAATACAATTCTCATAATTTAAGTTATTAGTAATGACATTTATATTCCTTTAAAACACAACACCTGAGTACATAAAATATGTATATAGAATACGTATGAAATAAGATAGCATCTAATATATAAAATTACCAACTATACTTCTGAGCTATAGCTGTTGTTATTCCAGTGAGCGGAATCTGCCACGGAGTATCTCCAGGAAGTCACAACATTACATACGCTGTTGGCGCTTGCTCTACCTATGCTCCAACAGAGGCCTCTACTGGGTGGGAGTCGTCATTCCACATCATTGTTGAAGAGTTGAGAGTAGATCTTGTTAAAACATGCAACCCCTCTATAAAGCCTGTTGATTGTGATGTCTGATAAAAGAGTGATACATGATTTATTATTGACCAAGTGTGAATTATCATCGGTTATGATAATATTTAATATATATTGATTGTGTGATATGGATAGCAAATAAGTTTTCATTGAGACAGCGTATTGCTTCCCATTTGACTGAATATTATTAAACATTTTTTGATCTATCTTATACTATCTTTATATAACTATATGTTTGCATTAATTAATAATAATATGGTATCAGGATATTATTATACATACATTATTAGTATAGTAATGTTATATCACATCAAGTCTTGTCCTATTGTATAACATATAAAAATATATATAAATATAGTATAAATGAAATGTGTCTAGTGGGAATTTGCCGCATGCCGGCAGGCACTCATGTGAAATTGTTTAAACTAATTGTAATTTCCAGTGGAAGTTACAAACTAATGAGTCAACCACTCACAACACCTGATTGTAATTTCATGCATCAAACAGCTTCATTTGCAGCAAAAAAAATTTTCAGATAAGTTGTAGAAATTTATGCAAATTTCCATACATGTGGCATAAGCATAGGAATTGATATATAAATGCACCATTTGAATAATGAATACCTATATTTTGTCATATATATACTGCAGGCAAAGCTAACTGATGAAATTGCTGCTATGTTATTTGCATGTACTATAGAATTCAGGTTGATCTTTCAGTCAGTGTGAATAGAGATGGTGTTTTTATCAAATTTAAGAGCATATATATTATCGTATGAAACAAGTGTTATGTTTTCTATAATAAAGTTTTCAATTAATTGTATTACGCTATGCATTCATGTCACACTTGAAAATTATACTTCCTATTAGTTAAAAGGCAATTTTAATGAGTAGGAAGGGAATAACTTTTTATAAATGTCACACTTTTAAACACATTTAAAAGCTTTTGAAAGAGTTTGAAACTTATTTTAACATCTAATTACGGAGGCTTATGTGAAACTAATATTGAATATTTAGTGCAGCAGCTGTTTACAGAGTATATACAATGTACTTATCAGTCATTAAAACGTGCCAACTTATTACCAATTAAGTTTGAGTTCATGCAATAAGCTATTCTAACTGCAAAACACTACTATAAAACTTTACTCAATGGCTATGCAGGTTGAAGTGTGTGCTAAGCAGGTAAAAAACTGGTATTTAATTTTATTAGAAAACATATGAGTAGAGTTGACTTTTTTGAGATACAAAGACAGTCTTAGTAATTTGAAAACAGCTTTATTCTTTGCAAAGTAAAAAGTTGCTATATTGTGTCTATAACGAGCAATAATATTGTTATTATTATGTTTTCTGGTAACATGAGATTGAGAGGCAAAAGCCTGAAGCCCCATGCATGCATGCATAGCATTTTGGACATCATGCATGATTTGTAATATCTTTGAGGGTGCTCTTACTATATATTTCCTTCATATTTCAACCACACCTGAATGCAGATTATAAGACTAAAAAGTTTCCTATTCTTGACCAATTGATATGTGTCTGTAATTTATGCCATATATTAGTCATCACTGCTCACACAGTTTCATGCAGAAGCTAAGAATAGAATAGGAACTGCTACTTCAATTCACGGAGTTCTCCTAATGAAATTCAGGTAGAAAAATTTTCAATAGAGATCTTTCTACTTATAGCATATTCATATACAGGGTATAAATCTTTCTGAGACATTCAGAGATTGTCATTTATTACAATATTCTATCACACTTCCTTTGTATTCAGGAAGAGAAAAAGGAATAATTAAAGGATTTATAACTAATTTGAGTGACTTTATTATTTCCAGGACATGTCATGGTGTTGTATGGTTTCCTAATTGATTCAAATGAGGCAGGCACAAGTGGTGGATATACTTTAATATATTACTTTGAGAGAGGTACAAGTGGTGGATATACTTTAATGTATTACTTTGAGGGGGGAAATCTATTATTGATTAAAACCGTAAAAGTTCACCTGCTACAAAACTAAAGTAAGAAGTTTCTTGCTTTGCAAGTATTTTTCTCACTAACAAATGTGCCACCAAATCAAATAAAATAAACTAAGATGATTTTTGCTTTCATGGTTAGGCTTGAATCCAGTTAAGAGATTGAACGTTAACATATATATATCACTGGTATCAAAGGAAAATATCTGACAGCATGAAATCAATCAACAGTTGAATATAAACTAGTCATATATCTCAGACACCTGAAGTATTAACATCTGCATCCTTTCCATCTAAATTTCTTATCCACCACTTGGATTCTCTCTTAACCATTATTTCCTTCCAACTGCTTGTCTTGCATAGCAAAGAGTAACTAGGACACCTAATTAGTCTATTCCAATATATCTAAATTATACACGTGTGTAGCCTCAGAGCTCTAAACTACTATAATATATATAGTGGCACTTTTAGGGAGTACCTCACCCTCATAGAAAATCAGAGCATGAAGCTAGACAACTGGGCTCACCGCCAACAGTTCCATCACAATGACAGGTACAAGTAGCAAGTATTATACATAACTGTTAGTTTCATTGTCTCATATACTCTTCAGGTACCTATACTCAACACCTCTAGTGGAGTGGTTGTATGCAGAGAAGATTAATAATATACAAATATTTGTAACATTAGGTCATACTATATAAATAGCATGGGTAAGTAACCGCATCATATCATATTATATAGTTGTGGGAGGAGAGGTAAGTCAAGTTTATTGTACATCATTTACGTTGATATATCTTGTATATATAATACACTATTTCTGCCTATAATATTATAAAGGTAATATAAAATCATAAAATGTGATGATTATGTAAAACATTTGTGTAAAAACAATAGACAGTAACCGAATTACATGGTATTATGCCCACGCAGATATTTTATACTAATTTAGCTAAAAATAGAGTGGCTCTTTATATACTGCATTCATTTTATAGAGCAAATGTTTAAATAATACATATTTCTATATTTAAAGTATATAGAATTATAAATAATATAATGTACTTACATACTCTTACATGCTCTACACATATCTACATTATTCTCATCCATTTATAACACGTATATTTTTCTATATTGTATTCTTTTATCTTTATACTTCACTAAATGTAGTTTATTGCTTTCTAAATTTTCAACATTGATAATTTCCAGCTGCAGTTAACACAAATCATGTGATAGAGAACAGTATATCTGCAGCCATATAGTTTATTGCTTTCTAAAATGTTAATGTTAATTGATAACAAAATGACTTTCAGCTGTTAATACAAATCAATAATCATGATGCAAGACAATAATTATATATCTGCAGCCATTATGGTTATCAGTTTCAAGCATATATCATGAGAAAGAACTAACCAATTCATCAAATGTCAATCATATTGTTAGATAAATATAGTTAGTAAAATGTATTGTTATGATGATGACTAATCTTATTTTAATTACTAGTTTGAATATGAAAAGCGATTTAGTGAAAAGTTGGTTAAGTTGAGTTGTTCAACTTTCACCAATATAGCGAATGGGACCCTAAGCTATCCTACAAGCTTGCTGATTATTCTTTAATATTATAATTAGTATAATAGATTGTCAGGAAGTTCAAGTCAAATTGCAAAGGAAGCAAAGATATAGCTGCGCCGCCCAAAATATGTATAACAGCCATTAAGATATAGTATATTAATGGCTTTAAACCTTTCATTGCACGCAAGTATTTTTATAGAAAAGTTGTTTTTGCACTTTCTTATTCAAAAGCAATCTATTAAGTGAATTACTTTATATAGTTTATGTCAAATTATAGCCTATTTACTATTATTTCATAGGAAATAGTATAGCACTGTTTTTCTATATGCAACAATGACTATAGTGTGTTTCTGCTCATTACTCCAAAATATGTGGTTTGGTTGAGCAGCCATGGCTTTGGTGTATGTGGAGGTATGACACGCATTTCAAACCTGGTTTAGGAAGCAGTAGGAGTAAAAATCTGTTTTTTTGTAAGAAAAAGATTTAAACCTATATTAATTGCAGGGAGGTAATTTAGCAACACACTACACAATAGCTGCATCAATCAAGCTCTGAAATTAAAATTGAATATTAACTGTTTGCAAACTAACAGAATTTGCAGAGTATTCTATGCTCTATACAGTATATTGAAAAGTATAAGAAAGGAGTATATTTTACTGTCCATAATAGGTGTGTGAGACTATTGTCATTGCAGTATAATATATCAAATAAATTAGGCTTAATAAGTATTCACTATCTGTACTACAAGTGGTTATAATTATAATAATTATTGTATTATATCAAATAATAAAGGCAATATAGTAGCTATAAATTAGGAGTTATAATCAAAATATTATATTACAGTGAATATTATATCTTTTATAGATCGATATGTGAAAGTTCAGGTTATAAATTCAATTCCAGCCAAATTAGATTTGCTTTCAATTGCTATAATATATTCCTTAGATCACATAAGAGTTAAAAGACTTAAATTGGGACACTTTCTACATGACTGCACATGTCCACTATTTTGTGTATGTTTTATACCTGCAGCCCCAAGTTTAGCTTTTATATAGTATTCATTTTTTAATATTTGAGTCTACATTTTCAGCCTGATATAACGGAGTTAAGGTCGGGATTCTACTACGGTGGCAGCTGAACATAGCATTGCAAACCATTTCATAATAAATTTAAATTTGCATTTTAAACTAGCCTATAATGTATAAATTACATATTATCAGCATAATTGTTATTATATATGTTCATTATCAATAGCCGCATTTCACTTGCATAATTAAATCGTTTTAGCAGTATATTGCCAACAATTCAGCGTTTGAAATCAAATTTGCATTTTATAAAGGTGTACACAATACAGAGAGCTAGAATGCGTATATACATTTTTTGCTCATGCAATAATTTATGTGTTTTCAAAAAAATACATCCGGAGCTACTTGGTTGATTTACGTAAGGTATGTTTCATGAAAGTTGTTATTTTGTTGTAGGTTTGAAGATGATTTATTCAACAATCCTAGTACTGCTTAGTAAGTATCGATATTATAATATTATATATACCTGCAATGTTCTGTATAACTATTTATCTCTCATACAGTTACCTATTGCATTTCAGCTTATGCCAGCACATACAGTATAATATGTTTATTCAAAGAATATGTATACCTCATGTACATTAATGAATATATTATTATTTATTGTGCAACAAAATGAAAGTGGCTTTAGGTAATTTTTTAATTCATTATTAAAGCGAAAAGATTTCTAAGTGACAATGAATTTTGTTAACTTATTATAGCTATAATGCTGTTGCTTGAGACTGTTGATTGGTTTATTCAACAACTGATATGAGGCTTACTCTTTCAATCTTCCCAACTTCCTCTGTTAGTGCTAAACATTGTCTAGTCTCAAATTATGAATTCCGGTAAAAATCGATTATTACACTCATAATACTAATATAACAAGGATCATGTAATAGTTAACATCTGGTAGGTGAAGATCAGGCATATAATTTATAACCTAATTATAGAAAAGTACTTGCATCTAGTGCAGAAAATGCCTGAAACATAATAGGTATTTACTTTCTTTTGAATTAATTGTGAAGATGGACATTTAATATACAACGCTTAAGTACCTAAAATACAAACTTAAACGCATTTTCTCTACAACAAAACTAATGAAGTCTGTTAAAGTATGACTTTGAAATAAAATAAAGCCAGCAGCACAAATTAAATTAGCTATAGCATTAAATAAAAATACCCTCACCATAATAAGATACCTCGCTATTACATTATATCTTATTTTCAAAAGATTATAATAATGTTGAAAGCAATCATAAAATATATATTTTCAAGCAAACTTTCTATTTTTTGAGGGAAAATAAAAAGACACCCACAGTTTAAAGGAGTAATAGTATAGTCATATATATGTAAGAAGCTTGCAAAATAAATTGTAGGCATGCAAGCTAATTATTTTAATGTCAAAATATAGAAATGCTATAATGATCAAAAAAATGCATTTCGCACCAGATTGCAAAATACTAGGCTATGCTAAATTAGGATAATATGCAACGCTTTGATTAACAGCTGCATATTATATTAGGTGCTTGGTGAACCTGTGGAAGTAAATCAGGAATTTTCCCATATTCTGTACAGACAATGTAAATTATAGCTTGTTAGTTGATGGGTTCAGCCTTACACCTAGCTGTGAGAATCGTCTAAATTAAGCTAATCTTGTCAAAACAAGAATCTATAATTCTTCTCATTTCAACTCAGGTGACAAATAAATTCAAATTTACCTCAAAATTCATATTAGCCTTGAGTCGATTGACAGGCACTGCTCTGACCTGCTGAGTTAAACCACACCATAAACATAGTACCTGTCAACATAGTGTTTGTTATAGATCACTGTGGCCAGGCACGTTTACTTCAGCTGATGGTAACGTGTGCCAGGCTCAGGGGAGAGCCAAAAACTAGGCGTTACTTTTATTTGGTCTTTGTGTTTTCACAGGTGGGCAATGTAAGTGAATGAAAGCCTCATTATAAGCTATAATTACTCACTTCTATAGTTATTATATAATACAATATCATATAGCAATTTATTAAAAATTTTGAAATATTATATTGCTACATAATGTTATAGTAATCAATAAATATCTACTATTTTGATAAAAAGGAAAGGGAAATATTTGTTTTTATTGTCTTATTATATGGTTACATGGTTACATTATTATATCAAGAGATGGTTCATAATTTTGATTATAGAAAATTGATAACACGTCATGTTGATCATGAATATTAGGAAGCAATCAAAAGTTTATTTCACATTTTTGTTTTTACAATAGAAGCGCCATTGAACTGCAGAGAGAACTTGTATTGAACTGAGTTTCCTACATGCCGTTGCAAAACCTACTCAATAACGTATTGATTAATAATACTGTTACAGGTTGTCTAGCAGTGTACAGTAGACATTATTATGGTCACCATAACACAAGGACACCCTACAGACGTTATATTTACCCAGCACGCAGCTACTACTATACCAGAAACCCCCACACTATCTGGAGGATCCCTAATTATAATACACGCAGTACAAGAAGTAAGTATAATATAAGCATGTTATGTCACATGCATGTCTCTTGCAGTTTAGAACATTTATGTAATCTCTTCATCTATGAAAACCAGAGTAAATACACTTACACTAAGTTTTAGGCCCTAGATTGTTGTTTTTAAACAGCAATTTACAATTTTACTTGTTGAAATAGTTTTTTTGTGTGCGTGATGCAAGCTAAACTCACTAGAAAATTTTTTTGTTCCCAACAACGAATTTTCTACTTAAGGAAGTTTAAATACAATTATAATTGCTTTTCATTCTTAACTTTAATTAGCATTTGCAGATCAACACATTGAAATATGATTAATATATAAAATACATTCTGTAACATGTTATCAGTTTTCTATGCATATAACTGCTTTAAACACTGACTAACAATCAGCTGCATGCCTTTTCATATATTGTTCTTTTAATCTTCACTTTAAACTGGTGAAAAGACTTTTATAATATGTTACTAGTTGCGGGATTGCAATGAAACATGATTTTGTACTTATATATCAAAGTTACAAAAGAGCACTGTTATAACCTTGATACTATGGCATATTTTATTACCACATGAATACAGACTGATTGTCAGAGTTTGACATGTTAAGATGATTTATTAGCACTATTTACAATGTACTAAAGGAAGATTCTAAAACTCTGCGTATTTCAGAGAGAGAAAGGTGGATTTCCTTTTAGATAATGCTCATGTAATATATAGAACAATTGAAGCACTAAAAGTTTGAGTATACTCTACTAATATGCAAGTTCTGTGTATTATTTTTAGAGCACACTATATTCATCTATTTCATTAAGAAGATATATGAGTTTTATAAGGTCTTATAAAAATAAAAATATTTATTATTTTATTTTTCCAATAAACTGTGTAACACTTTATGTAATAGGCTGTTGTGATGCACTATTCACTGTTAAGTTGCATCTGATTGGCTGTTTGCAGGGAGCAGAGGTCAGTGGGGTGACTGGGGAAGCTGGAGTAGATGTGACGTGCCATGTGGCGGTGGGGTGCAGACAAGAGATAGAACGTGCCTAGGAGAGGGTAGCTCTGAATGCTATGGTAGAACTGAGGCTAAAAGAAGATGTAATATGGTCTGCTGCCCAGGTACCCCTTTATTTAAGTAATTGTGATCCTCATAGAACTTGAGCTAAAATGTGCAACTTGTTTGCTTAGTGACTGTAACAAAACATGATTTGGTTTATATATTATAATGATCAGTATTATATATGAGAAGTAGCTCATATTTATGGTGATGTACTGTGATATATATCATATAACAGTATTATTATAACTATTGGGTAAAATGTCAAATTTTAAGCACTATATATATATACATATATATATATATATATACATATATATATACATATATATATATATATACATATATATATATATATATATATATATATATATATATATATATATATATATATATATATATATATATATATATATATATATATATACATATATATATATATATATATACATATATATATATATATATATATATATATATATATATATATATATATATACTATAACCTTCAGTTTATAATAGCATTTGCATACAATTGTATTGTATGTATACATGTATAGTATCTATTTTGATACATTATACTTACATAACATGTAATATTGCATATAATAAATGTTACATGAGGCATAATGCATAAAAATAACTAATCCCATTACCATGCATGTTTTATAATATATTACTTATTGTTTAAAGATGAAAGCTAGTGCAATTAGTAATTGCTATAACAAAGAATGCATGAGTAAGCAGTTTGCTGTTATAATATGACATTGTTACAGTATGTTGCATCTGTTAAGGCATTATGCATTGCAATTAACTCATAATAGCAGTCATGAATATAAATACATAATATTATAATAATGAAGTGAGATATTTCTAAATAACAGTCTCCTGTTTTTACATAATAGAATGTACCCGGCGTGTGAAGGTGCACGTTCCTCACTTCCATGCTGGCTATAATTACCTCCGCAGTAAAAGCCACTTTTTTAATTCAAATTGGATGTCAATTTTGTTTTCTAAATTTCGTGAATTAATTCATGCAAATATTCAAATTTAAATTGTATATAATATGTTCAACTTTGTGCAGAGAGAGAGTGTTTGGCATGGGATCACTAGTTTCTTTATTAAATAAAGCTCCACCCTGTGGCGTGCTTCACTCTTCATGATACAAACATTAGCAAGAAATAAATAATATATTATTATTCTGCACAAACATGTGACACACTCATCATGCGTATCAGGAAATATGATGACACAGCTGTTATTTGAATTCAATGAAAGGCTGATAATTTGGTAGTTTATTTCATTAGATTTTATTATTTTTACTTATTCATTGAAAATAAATTTACATAATTTCATATCAATTTTATCAACTCCCAAAAAGCTATAGCTCCAGTGGAAATTTGTTGAAATAACTTTAATAAAATATGTTCATATACCAACTGCAGAGTTGAAGTTGATTAGAATTCTGCTCATTTTCATTGTTAGTTTCGCAGGGTAGGGATGAGGCCTACACCACTGGCTATAGTAATTACTACAGGGGGTCAACCCCCTTTGTGAGACATGCATCTGCCCATGTCTTGTATTAACATCGACATTCCTCTAATTGTAGTGAACGGCAACTGGGGCCTCTGGTCCCATTGGACAACTCGACGTTCACATGACTACAGCTATGTGCTGCAGAGAACTCGGGAATGCAACTATCCGGAACCTAGGTGTAACGGGCAGCTATGCTACGGAGAGAAAGTGCAAACTCGAGATTATGGTGAGATAAGCAACTGACACATTCTGCTGTTGCTGCTTCTTTACTGTTGATTATTGTGTTATATCTAAAACACATGCCTGAAGCATCTATCTATTTGCGTTTTCCTGATATTCCAATTGAGCAGCTTTGTATGCTGTGGCACAGAGGCCTTAATTAGCACCACCAAACTAGGCCAGCATTCTTACCAATAAACCCCTCATTTACTCCGATGATATGCTAATGCTGGTTTTATTTCAGAAAGAAGATTCCGAAGCAGAACACATCTGAATCAAGATGATGATAAATGAACATATTCTATCTGACGTCAAGAAATGTATACCAGTTTTGCTCATTATAGTAGAAGCTTTGTATTTTCTATGAGTTGTATTCTCTCTATTTATAAAGTAGTTGAATGATTGCATAGTATCCATGGTATTTTACTTGTCGTCAACTATGTTACACCGACCAATTATATCTTGTCACTGTAGAAACTTAGGCTACATCGGAACTTAAACTATCTGAGTTGTATTGTCACAAAGCTTCTGTTTTTATTATTCAATAGAGTATAAAGGGACCTGCTTCAACAAACTGGACTATTTACATACAAAGAGAGTGTGTAATACAATGTATGTTTGAATGCATCATTTTATTGCTATTCATATTTACAAACAATGACAATGTGACAAACAGTCATTGAAAAAGTTTTAAATTCTATGTACAATAATTTTAAACCAATAAAATACAAAATTATATCAGCGTGTAGAGACAGAACGTTATGATTATGTGGTGTGAAATAGCAGATCTGTGAACAGTGTGCTAACAGGGTATGGCGAGTGTTAGTAGAAAGACTACAAATATCAGAGAGTTGACACTACCTGGGTGCTTGCATAATCAAACTGCCTTATATAGCTGACACCCAAAGACACCTTGACAAATGTACAAAAAGTCACACCAGCACTTGAAATATACTACATTGAAACTTAATAAGACATTTACAAGAAAGACAGAGAGTTAAATATGGCATACCTGTAGTGAATAGTCATATTACTAACTACTAATATGACATGGTCATAGTGAGTGATTAGTAGTACTAGTTAAATATGACATACCCACAGTGGATAGTGACAGTACTAGTGAAACATGACTGTAGTACTGATGAAATATGACAATAGTGGCAGTGAAGTCAATGTACTAGTGAAATATGGCATACTCAAAGTGAATAGTGACATTATTATTCAAATATGGCCATAGTGAAAAAAATACTTCATGCTAAAACAAAACGAACATTTTTATCTGAGAGTAAAAGAAGCAAAAGGAACGGGTAATCATGAATAATTTACTAGCTTCAAAAGTAAATTATAAATAAAGTGGAGAAAAAAGAAGACAAAAGGTCGTGTCTTTCAGTCAGCGGCCTCGGCTGTCATAGCCTCTTCGCCAGCTTTACTTATGTCTAAAAATAGAACAAGTACACATCAAATTTATTCCCGTCTAAAATAGAATCAGCCAACATTAGCTCTAAAAATAGAATTAGTACAAATCAGGCGCATAGAAAACACAAGATTAAGCTCAAACCACCTGATCTAATGAGTACCGAGACCAGACAGGGTGGGACAAGAAACTCGAAAAGATTTATCTTCATATAAAAAGTGAACTAAGCAGCTGCCCACAGAGCTTCATGAGCTGTGTAAAGGATAATGATAAGCAGACTCTGAGGCTACCTATGTGAAGGTCGTTGTTTGTGGCATCTTGACTGGCAGCTGACTCGGCAGCAACATCTTCTGGTTGCTGGACAAAGAGCACTTCGTTACCGTCCTGATCTACTAGAGTCATCACCGTACTGCCATCTCCCTGCTCCTTCATGAAGTTAGTCAGCGCCAGCTTTCCGGCCTCTTAACACAAGAGAGTTCAACAGTTGAAACATTGACTCAGTACATTTCAGGGTTGAGTAACTTACAAACTGCGCTATAAGCTAGGTTAACCCCCTCCTCCCGTCTGCCACCCCTGTTAGAGTATATCACCTGCTAGAGTATGTCACCTGTTAGAGTATATATTAAATGTTAGAGTATATTACCTGTTAAAGCTAGAGGAGGGTCGGCATCACTCCTAGTAGATACAGTCACACCTTTGCTAGACAACCAATTAGAACCATCTGATCCGTTGCTGGCTGTAAACACACAACATAACAATAAACGTAGTGCATCGTTCACCTAGTTAGTGTATCACCTACTGAAGGAAATTTGTATGAGACTGATGTCCCAGGATGAATAAATAACTTAAGAGACAATCCGTCACTAACTAAGAAATAAGTACAATGGATATTTCCTTTGCATGCCCAACATCAACTAGTAGTTATCATGGCAATAACGTTAAACTACGGTATTCATGCACCACCAGCTTGTCACCTGGACAGTAGAGAGCAGAGAGAGGCGAGAATTCAAACACTACTAAACTAGGCTCTGGGGATTTGGTGGATTATTACTGAAATAGTGGGATGACTAGTTAAAACTGCCGACATTTGACGGGATGTGAAATATTTCTCAGACCTGAATTGGAGGCAGTAGCTTCAGCCAGGGCCGCTAAGGCAGTGAGGACGGAGGTGTTACTACCCCCCGTACTGTTCCCAGAGTCTGTTATAGCTTCAGTCCTATCATCAGTCTAGTTAAAATATAGTAACACAGGCTATAAAAGTCGAGTATAGCAAAGCAACACACAGTATTGAAGATAAAATACAAGTTGTGCTTGGAAACGGTGACTTAATAAATATTCTTTCTCGACCCACGACTTACGGCTATGACAATACACTTAGAGTCTAGTTTGGGCTGCAAATCAGACTAGAAATCGTATTTCCTGTTGAGCTATGTAGATGTTCTATCATCAATAGAATGCCTAGCATTGAATGGTAGGCTAACTTCTTACACTGATGTTGAATACGCCACAGCCCCATGTTCAAACTCAACAGCTAAACTTTATGAATCAAAGCTGAGACATTTCTCTGCCCACTGGACACAGGTGGAGACAGGTGGAGACAGGTGGAAGACACGTACTGTTAGAGTTTCAGATTCATCTGCAGATAATATCTGTTCTGTACTTTCTGTGGTCAACACCTCCTCTTCTATCATTGTGTCGGGGTTTGAGATGGGACGGGTTTGCTAAAGGAGAGAGATAGAGCTGTATATGAAGGAGAGACAATTCCTAATTTACCGTAGTCAGTCTACTGAAAGCTGGACTATTCAAATAATTACTACTTAACACTCAAAAAATGTAAAATTAAAACTTCTTCAAATTACTTGAGTACACTTTCTAACGAAATTAAACTTTTAAACAATTGTCTATTTTGTAGCCAATTATTTTAGAATTGCAAGCTAAAGTGGTAATCAGTTAGGAAGACTGTTTGGGCACGGCAGAATGATTGGGGGATGCAAAGAGGCCCCTAAATTTGTTGATGCAAGTAGAGGAACAGCAACTAATCACGAGACCTCAACAGTACCAACGCTGTGAGATGGATGGCAGGAAGCTGGGTATCCAATAAGAGAGCCACACAAATGACTAGTACACAGAGATGGAGTGCAGGTACTTAGAGTGCAGGTACTTAGAGTGCAGGTACTTAGAGTACAGGTACTTAGAGTCAGGTACTTAGAGTACAGGTACTTAGAGTACTTAGGTATTTAGTGGAGACAACTCACCATACTTAGAGCAGCTTGTAGGAGCTGAACTATGTCCATCTGCATTCTACTGAGAGCAATGTCCATAGGAGTTCTGTCAAACTGCAACATACATCTCTTCTGTCAGCAGCTGGTTTAGTAACTCATTAGGATATATGTATAATAACTATGCATACAAGGTAATGACTGGAGAAAAGAACTATATATTCAATAGGGAGATAACTCCAAGATATTTATAAATTAAAACTGGCACACAACTAGTATGTTTGCTATATGAAGTCTCAGATGCGTATATAAAACCATTATAAGGGCAGAGTGTGTAAAGAGAAAGAGAGTGGTGTGTGAGTGTAGGTTGCTGTAAGGAAAATTAAACTGTTTACAGCAAGCTACAGCTTAGCACAAAGTAAGAAACAGGAAGAGCGTAAGTGTTTTAAAATAATATCAGCACATTAACAGTGTGACAGGAGTAACTAACACAAAAAGCCGTACCTTGTCTATGTGACGAGTAGATGCGTCGTGTTTCAGTAATAGATTCACCACATTCGTGTGTCCATTTTCCACGGCCCAGTGCAGCGGCGTCATGCGTAACTACAATACAAAGAGGTATACGTAACTACAATACATAGAGTTATACGTAACTACAATGCAAAAAGTTAGATGTAATAGAAATAACAGATCTTCCAAGGTAATATAATAGTCTAGAAACTGATGACATAAAAATTAAATCACAAACAGAAAAGTAGAGCAGTGAAAGCAAGTGGCGAGTTATTGAGGTCATAACTACAGCAAGACTTGAAACAGTAAAACAGAGAGTATACATTTCAAGCTCGTATATTATTCTCCAAGAGTGTACTGAGTGACTGAGAAATGGGAACTGAAGTAAGTAGAAATTAATGAGACAATGGAGGAAGACACTGGGAGAGGGGATATATTCTCGTCACTTCAAGGGAACACAACTCCGCAGTAATAGTTCTCCGCTCACCATGTCGCACGCATCAATGATTGCGCTGTTCTTGAGCAGAATCTGTACAACTTCAAAGTGTCCGTTCTGCGCGGCCACATGTAACGGGGTTCTGTCAACCTTAGTGCGGGCGTCTCTGCTGATGCCCGCCCTCATCAAGATGGTCACTGTGTCAATGTGGCCATGCATTGCGGCGAAGTGCAGGGGTGACGTCCCCAGCTGAAACACGCAAGTGTGTTATACTAAGTTATGTCTTGCTAAATCATCTTCAGTACTAGCAACATGTTACAGCTGGAGAACAGATGTATTATACAGCTGCATGCAAGCTACTGCTAGGCAAGTAACTTCCTCATAGTTACATTCCTGAGCAGCTGTGAAATGCAGCCAGATCAAGTCATGTGAAATAAAAGTAAATGAAATAATTTAGTAAAAAATGCTTAAAGTGCCATCAACAATAAATTAGCATTCCCTTTACGCTGAACTTAATCATGCAACTATAGTAAAGCGTATTGAAAACACTATTGAACTTTCAACAGAACAATCCAATCACTAAAACAGGAAATTATGACTACACTAGGGCCAGGTGTTGTAAACCAGGTGTTGTACTAAAGGTTACCCAGTCTGTGGTGAATGGAGCTCCGCTAGACATGAGAGTGCGGATCTCCATAGTGTCGCCCCTCTTTGATGCATCAAGGAGCCTTTTACCTAAGTCTACGAGAGATAGGGGGACAGCAGGGATGTTCCTGGCAGGTATAACTGGGTGAGGGGTGATGTTGGTGGAGACAACAGTCACTACAACATTATGGAAGTAAAAATACAACTAATTTAGGCCAACACACTTAATAAATTATAATTTTTGAACAGCAATAAAAGTTTCTTTACTATAGCAATTAATGAGAATGACTAGCCTATTATTTATCATGCCATGAATAAGATAAAAAGTAAGTTCTTAACCAAAACTATAAAAATAATCATTAGACTTGGTCAGTTATCATTTGAGTTACACTTACAGCTACCGACTTAATCTTCCAGTTACATTGTAATTGGAAACTATTATAAATATGGGTAAAGTTATTCTTATAGTTATAGTAATTATCAGCATTATTATACTTACTACAATGACTTTATGTATAAATAATAATGTGATTATTATGATTCAGATTTATCATAAATTTAGATGAAAATCAAAACCATTGGCATAAACTTTAAGTTTTTCTCATTACTCAAATTGATTAGCATAAAAAATTCTGATAATGATTAGCAGCGCCAGATAAGTCATAACCATTACCTGAATACTATTAAAAATATGACTCAATTCCAATATCAATATGATCACAATTTTAATTATCACAATTAACATCAATATCATAACCCTAGTCAGTAATACCAAGTGAATAACACTCACACTAAACGTAAGCGAATATCACTTTAACTTTTACTTTATTATTAATATTATCATTATGATTATGACTTGACTTCAACTGTTTAAGTTCATTTTACTCTCAATCTCACTATCACTATGACTCATACTATGAGTATGACATTGACTATAACGCATAGAGATGACTTCCACTACCTGTATGAGATTCAGCATCACTATCAGTATGACATTCTCACTATCACCTTTAGTATCAGTATAACATTGACTATGAGTATCAGTATGACAATCACAATGAATATCAATATCAATATGAAGTGATCAGTAGTTTCAGCTTACAGTTTCTTTCCGAGTTATAATAGAAAAGACATCAGAAGGTGCTTTCGCAAATTTCAAGTTGTCATTTTGACAATATATTAGCATGAATATTATTTAGTAAAAATAAATAGGGAAAACATTGCTATAACTAGTTTAAATCTAAAGTAAAACTGAAAGAGGAAATAGTAATTCCGCCATTGTACCGGAAAAAGCATGCTAATTCTACTGGATCAACTTAGAAAATTTACATTTCATGCTAATTAGTAAAACTTACCGTGCTCTGTCATATTTAAAACTGTTTGAAAGAAACTAACTGAATTATATCAGTGATAGTTTTGACTAAATATGTGAAACAGGACAACTAAATCGGTTAGAGTATTAAAATTTATTCAAACAGTACAATTTTTACCGGATACAGCGTTGTTATGGTAGAGATAAAAAGTGGTGTGAATGCGGGCTTCCAAGCGCATAACTATCGTTCAACATAACACCTGATTACACAAACTTCTTAAAAAAAATCAATTGAAAAATGAATAAAAAAAAACAAAATTTTAAAAATTGCATATTATGGTACTATCTCTTTTAAAACCAACAACGTCTCATGTTTTTGCACATGAAAAGATAACTCCCAATAACAAAAAGGTTTTTCATACTCAAAGTTCGTGTAAAATAATAATATGATGCTGCCATCATACAACTAACAACAAAAGCTTTGAACATACTAATGTTTTGCAACAAACCGTAATTAGCTTATATCCAAAAGTCAGTTTGCAAAACACAAATTATAAAAATAAGTTAAAGCCCACACTTTTTGCCTTGCAATTCAAAAAATTTAACTGGGCAGTAATTATTGCCATAATATTATAAATTTGAAATTATTTTTCTGCTTCCACGATAATTTGCTATGTTATTAAGAAATAAACTGCAATGTTAAAATATTTATAAAATATTAGCATAGCTGAAGCCCGCATTGATACTTACTGCGTTATCTTCGTCATTTATTTGTTGTTTCATAACGCCTCCTATAATATGCCAGCCCTA
The DNA here is from genome assembly GCA_964035545.1 of Bugula neritina. Taxonomy (NCBI): domain Eukaryota; kingdom Metazoa; phylum Bryozoa; class Gymnolaemata; order Cheilostomatida; family Bugulidae; genus Bugula; species Bugula neritina. The sequence goes on from OZ037773.1 coordinate 9,813,427, forward strand.
ATTTATTCTACACCACTAAGCACGTGGGATAATATTTGATTGCTTATTAAAAATATTAAATTTGAAAAGCCACGGTGTGTTTATCTTGGCACAAAGGATAATAATAATGATGTTTCATGACTAATGGCATGAGTCATAAAATCACACCAATTGTGTGTCATAAAAGTGTATCCTGAGTAAAGATCAACAGTACCATTCAAATTCTTGAAGGTAACAATTTTTTTCTATATAAAACAAGTGAATAAAATAAGTGCTTTAAAGTGTTGAGTTACTTTTTGAGTGAGCATAATTATCAACAACAGATTTGACTAATATATATTATAGTTGCTTTCTTGCAAGTTATATTTATATATTAATATCTATACAACAAGTGCAACGAAAACATTGCACTAAACTCAATATAAATTCAAAGATTATATAATACTACTGTAGCTTTCTTTAGTATAACTGTTTCTTTTTTCTGAACAGTTTTCAAAGCCCTATTATAGCGGATATAAGCAAGTAAATTTTAAGTTATATGATTATAGACTCCTTATAGTATGAGACTCTATACTAATTAACAATGGAAAAATGTTTCCTTAGTTAATTCTTATAGTAACAGGAAAATATATAATGTTTAATAATAGTTGTATTCATTACATTAGCTGGATTGGTCAGCAGAAATTTTATTTATAATAGGAAAAAGTTACATGCAAAGCAGATCGCCAACAAAAAAATAATAAGATTTTAGTTTTTTAATTGCCAAGGTAATATGAAAACTAAAGACTTAATAGTTATGAATGATTGAGCATTTAGCTTTACTGCAGTGGCTGTATGCATGCATGCATAACAATCAACTAACCTAGGTTTCTTCTATTGCTCAATCTGTTTTAATACTGCACATATTAGCATATTATCTGCATTATATACTTTCAAACAAGCTGACAAATGATATATACAACAATTCAATTTCATATAAAAATATTTAATTTTGTTAATGTAATTAGAATAAATTCTTTCAACACTCTATACCTGTACTTTTCATTTCTGGTACAATAACAATAATATTTGATCAATGTAAATGTTTCAATGCTTTTATTAACATTCCCTCGTGGCGAATATTTTCACGCATGAGTTACGCAATAAAGAGCCTGTAACTAATTGCATTAAAAACTGAATAAACAAGCATTGAAAATATTTAGCACTATATAGTGTATTGGAAACATATAAACATACGCCGGAGCATCTCTGCCCAGTACACCCAGCAGCTACAGAGTTCTACAGTCTTATAACAACATCAAGGAAAAGCAATATATAGAGAGACATTCACATTTAATTTAAATTTATGAAATCTCAGGATAAAGGAAACACTGTAAGATTTAATGTTTTTGATATTTTCAAGCTTCCAGAAAAACCGCGTTGGCTGTAAATTTTTTATATTATAATGCATGTCAGTATAATAAAGGATTGTTCTACATATCAAATGGTTATTTCTAGACTATACAATACATTATTATGTAATTCACAATCTATTATATGTTACATAATATAGTTACTTTGTTTATAAGTGTACAATTGTGTTATATATTTTAGAATGAAGAGGCCGATGAAAGCTTGGTTAATTATAATCATGTATGATCTACTTTCACTGATAGCTGTAACAGACCCAGCAAGTGTACTTGGTAAGTACAATATATTTTGTTTAAATAGACTTTATACTTTTTTTTACAAAAACATTGGTTTTGCTTGTGTATATTATACAGTATTTACATATATTTTCAAATTGACTATATTTTTAAGAAAATATTTCCTATGCTAGGCTCTGGAGTAATTATATATTTATATTTGCACTGATGCTCTTACAGTATATATTTGTTCTGTTTAATATCTGAAAGTTGATTATTATATGTGTATGAATCTTGTAAATTATGACAGACACCATAATAATAATATAATATGCATTTTATGCATGGTGTTGATTTAATTTTCTTTCAAATATAAACAATTATTGTTTTATACAGACTTTGTGGTGTAAAGTAATCTAAAGCTAGCTTAGCTTATATATTATAATATTACATTATTTTAAGGTATGAGAGGAAGGCTTACCTTATGCTTATATTTTGCATGATATATTATGATGATGATAATATGTTAGATCATATGTAATAATCACATTTATTAGTAAATTATTGATGAGAAATCAACAGTCATATTGATTAGTGTACATATAAGTCAAATATTTGGGAATATCTATACTATAAAGAATGAAGACGGGGAATATCGCATTAAGTACCAGGGGGTATACTTATGAGCTAGCGCTGATATTTTGTAAATTATAATAACTATGTGTAAATGAAAAAACATTTGACAATGTTGTAATAAAGTTATCATACATAATTGCAAGTTATATTGATAAGAGCTTGTATAGCAGTCATATTGATTAGTATTATAGTCTAACATTACAGAATAGCTATAGAGAGTGAAGAGTGAATGCATGCATTACCATATTATGTTGTATATGATAATACCTATAAAAATTTGCTAATTGCTCACTAAGTTGCTACATAAGTGCTTATATAATATAAAGTCAATTGCACTTGAAAAAAAATTAAAAAAAATATAAAATCAACAACTTTGTTGCTAGTTCCGTGCATGACTTGTCTCCCAATTTCAAGATTTGCGTAATTGAAATTTGCAAATATTGTCATTTGAATCATCCTATAACCTTGTAGATTTACCAGACTGTGGATCAGGTAATCGTGTGTTAACAAATGTTAGCCTCAGCACCAATGACTCTGCAATAGCCAGAAAATATTCAACAAGAAGTTTACTGGAATGCGTCTCCGGCTGTTGGAGAGACTTTCCTTCGAAATGTGTTGCTGTGTTTGAAAGCACTCAAGGTAATTCATTGGTCAATGAATGAGCAATTGACAATAAGATGCTTTTCAAGCTTAATGAGCAAACAAAATATCCTTCAATCTTACTTCACCATATTATACTATTCATGCAGTTGATATGTTTTCATATTAAGCTGAACGCATCACACTTTTGACAAACTTAGATTTTTATTCCCAAACCAAGTTCTTATATATCAATCTATAGAAATAATGAATTGAAAGAAAACACTGAAGGGTTGCTGTATTACATCAGCACCAAAATGTTTTATTAATTTCTTGGGCACCATTCATGCATTTTATAGCACATTATGTAATTTCAGCAATAAATATAAGCCTAATAAAGTGATGGTTTCTTGTTGCACTGATATATTCAAGGTATAGTTTATTTTATATTCTTATGATATTGTAAAATAATTGCCCCCAGCAGAATTCAAACCACAGACCCCCCCCCCCTTGTGCAATTGCTGGTGCGCTAACTATAATTACATCACATGCACAGGCTGCTGGGTGAACTTAACAGAACATATAATATATAAAAGTTAGACAGTATACTATTCTCAATTTATCTTTCATTTTGTGATTTACATCCTAGTAAAGTTTCAAGTTATAAAGCATGCATAGTGAATTTAGAAAACTTGATAAATAATTAAAATGTATTGCATTTATATTTATATAAAGTATTACAAGAAAAAATTTCTTCAAAGCATTTGCTTTTCAGACGCGCTTGTGTAAATCTAGCATAAAAACTTTTTAAATTTTAACTTTTCTTTATATCGAGATTATGTGATAAGTTAGAGCTATTGATGAACTAGTCTATACAAATTTGTGGTATAACAGCTGCCAAGCTATATTGGCTGTGGTATTATACAGCTGGAAAGCTATATTGGCCACTATAATAAAAAGCAACAAATATATTGACGACAGCTATAGTTATATATATAGGGCTCAACTTGTCCAGGTTGCAAAGAAATGTTAAATGAAATGTTTATACATCATGCTATAATACTCAAGTTGAGTTTGTGAGACAGCACAGTTGAATGAACAATATTGTTTGTTTGGTTTTTCATATATATATTCCAACTTGTTAGTCCAATATATATACTATATATACTAGCTGCTACAATTATAAAATAGCCTAATGCATACTTACAGGAATATGCTACGAGTTGAATGACACCATCTCTGACTCACAGGTTCTTTCTACTGGTAAACAGATGAGTGGAAGATTAGTTGAGCTGCTGTCTAAAGGAGAGGTGGGGAACCTATTCTATTGACAATCTAGACTGTTTCTATATATTTTTTATTCACTTTCACTGCATCAGGTTAATCACATCGTGGTAACCCCCAAAAGACAAAACATGTATATTTATAACTTAAGGTGTATATCTATACAATACTTTACATTGAATAGCCTCCTTATGAATAAAATATGATGTCAGGTGCTGCAACTGTAAAGTTAAATTCCCAAAAGGCCAAAAAATTTCATATCTGATTTAAGTGAAATAATATTCTATTTATTTTGAAAAATGAATTTAGTATTTATATATTCAAACAGTACTGCATGGTTTGTGTCAAATTATGATGAGCTTGTGAACATTGATTTTTTATAATTGAAGCCAATAAACTTTGGATATCTAAACAGCGACTGCTGAGAGCTATTCAAACTTTTAGTTTTCTATCTAAGAGATTGCACAGTCATGCGTTCTAATCAGAATGAATACAATAATTTTATAAGAGTTCCTTTATCAAACGTTAAACTCGTTTGGCAGTGCAGCCCTCTTTTGTCACGAATTAAAAAGATAGTTCACAGAAATTCGAATTCATGCAGAACTATTTCATAAATAGAATTATAGTTATAACAATAGAAAGTAACAAAAAATTGCAGGCTTCAGATTTTCTAGAGATTAAATAAAACAAAAGAAAATAAAATTAGTGACCAGCATTATACATTTGTATAAGATACCATTATTAAATCCCTAAAATATTGTAGACCATAAAAATATTAGTTAAATGCAAATTTTTTCTCCTTTAAATATTTACCAGGAATCAAACTGCACCGGGCGATCCTGTTCCGATAAAGAGTTCTGTTTCAAAGGATGTGGAGGGACTGTCTTGGAGAATGAAATATGTTTAAGTGAGTTACATGTATAAGACCTAACTATATATATTACATGTGTGTTGCAGTAGCTATAAAATGACACACAGTGAGTTATTAATTACTACGGTTAGTTTTATGTTACCATGCACAATTGAAAGCCACATGAAATTTTGTCAACAAGCAATAAGAAATTCTTAATCAATTGAAGGCATAATAATATAATGGCACAATAGTTTTTATAAAGTGAATTTTTTTCTCCATGATATATTATATACATGCAATTTTTAAATAATATTTAGATGATAGCTAAAATATATATGAGTCTCCTATAATTGAACTGTATATATAAATGCATGAAGTTCATTATAGGGTATTGTTTGAGGTTTGAGAGAACAGAATAATTAACAAAATGCTTTGCCTGTGCAGTAAATATCTGTTTAAGCAGCTATATTTTTATGATCCTATGTAACAGTCTATTGAGCCGAATTGATTATCAAGATAGTTTTTATCAGCTAGGGTTTGTCTTTGATGCATGATCATTACATTGAATATGTCATCGGTCTATAATATCAGTGTTGGGCCCAACAGCAATTATTAGTACACTAATACTTAATGCCTCTGCAGGTGACCAACAGAAAGAGTGTAATCTGGATGGAGAGTATGCTAACATCAGACACTACTGGGCAGGTGCTCTATGGATTATTAAAAGGGAAGGTACAGTAATGGTAAGATATCCTACGCACTAACAAAATAAGTTGCAATTAGAAGCTATGCCAATAAAGCCTAGATAAATAATTATAAGGAAATACTTTAAAGAATTTAGCAAAAATGGAGAGTGAAGATTGAGAAGAGAATAACTTGCTTGTAATCCACACGTCATTAGTAAAGTTCTGTAACAAAATGTTTGATATTTTTATAAAAGAAAAACAGAAAAGGTGAAACTACAGAGTATGTTTTATAAATATTTTGTTTGATCGAAAGTGGAAATGATTGCAACAGTAACAAATAATTTTATACTCATTAATATCAAGCTACCATATTTTACAATGTTTTCATTGCAGAACTTTGGCATTGCACTATAAATGCCTAGTGCATCACAAAAACTAACAACTTAAGAAACATTTTAGAAGACGATATACCCAAAATTCCAAGCTGGTTCGGGGCTGAGAGTGATCATTCACATGCCTGGAGCAGCACGTATTAGTAATCCTGACAAATGTAACCACTGGTACCTGACGTTTGATGGTGACTTGTGTACCAACCCAGACAACATTGAGATGCTGGACTACAGTGCCTCCAGTGGAGATTTCAACAGAGAATTTAATCGTAAGTGCTTTGTTTTCAATTTGTTAAACTCAAATTGTGTAACATGTTTCAATGTTAACAAACTTAAAGAAACTTTTGAGTTTTATTCATCTGCTAAGGTCAATACTTTAGCTCTACTTGATGGATAAACTATTAGGAGTCCATATGCATATATTATAGTTGATGGAACATGCTATGGACTGGATGCTGGTGAGAGAGTTGTAGAGTTGGTAGTTGGACCATGCTATGGATTTGAATCTAGCGATACTTTTTCACTTGGCTCTGACACAGCCACGGCCATGTTGATTATGGAGATGGTGCCAATGAGTATCACTGCAGGCAAGCTTAGATACAACCTACTGGTGATTAAAACATAATTGTATATGTATATATATATATATATATATATATATATATATATATATATATATATATATATATATATATATATATATATATATATAATGTAGTGTGTTCAGATTGTTAATGATACATATATATTTTATTTAAAAAATCTTACACGACTATATAGTTTCGTGCAGTAAACTGCACTCCTCAGGTGTTAGACTAAAAATAAATAAAGTCTATGAAGCATACCGATTATTCAAATTTTTACATAAAGAAAATTATCATGCTAAACACAACGTAAAACGAAATGCAAACATAGTAGTGGATTTGGTGTTATCTATTAATTAGTTAAATTAATTAAATTGCTCTTTTTCTAAAGGATTAAACTATAAAAGCTAGATGTTTGATGGAAAGGCTAATTTATAATAGGTAGTACTATGGTTGAGAGTTGTTAGTATTGTTATGTGATGTTGCCCAGGTAGTGCTTACGTGCATGTCTGCATGTGGATAGAATTTCATTTCTGTTATTAAGGGAAGATTTGCTGGGCTGGTATATTATGAAATATTTTTCCCATAGGCAGAGGTTGCATCTTTTAGTGACTTTGTTGTATGAGTTGGTCTTTTTCATAATTTTCCATGTTATGCTTTAGTACAACTATAACTTTTACTTTTGTGAAGGTGTGGGCCATGGTACTCTGTTCTGTGCTGATGAGGGGACAAATCCCGAAACAGCTGCTGTCCACAGATTGAGATATATATATATATATATATATATATATATATATATATATATATATATATATATATATATATATATATATATATTATATATATATATATATTTATATTTATATTTATATATATACATATATATATATGTATATATATATATCTTATTCTTTATTGTAGATGAGCAGCTTTCTTCCTGCCCTCTACTCAACGTGTTTAACTACAAGTATGAGACTTGGAATGAAGAAGTTAACCAGACAGCTGACCTTCACACAAGAGATATTCTTATCAAAGTGAGTAAACAATAGTGTTCCTCAACTAAATTGAGTGACTTCCACTTAAGTATCAAGCAAATTAAATTATTTGTACATTTGCTTGAACGTTTTCTGCATAAAATTCATGCAGTAAAATCTACTTGCTATAAAAGAATTAAATTTGGTCTGAATTTAACGAGCAACCTTTATAGTTTAATTAAAACTTCTATTTATATTTAACACTACAACATGATACAAAAAATCATTTACGTGATGTAGCTCCATTTTTATAACAGCAGAATGGTGGTTTTGCAACAATATAATAATCAAAGAAGGTATACGATCATAGAAACTCTAATTGTTTATATAGTAATTCAATTTGAGAACTTATAGTTGCACATTATAGTTATAGCTATTAGATTTTTTTGTTAATTACATCTTAGGAGCCTTTTCTACATAAAACCTCTGACAAAATAATAATTTTAAAAATATATTCTTTCATAACAACAAAGAAGTTTGTCCTGATTCACTGAAAGTTTTGAAAGTGCTAAAATAAATGTATGATCATGCTTTTAGCAACGATACCAATGAGATTATTTTGTGTAATAAAAACATGTTAATATACTCAAGAGCTTATGAAAGCATGCAGTCTTTAAACTTTATAATATAAAAATACTTTCATTAAATGCAAATCTTGCTTAGGCTTGCTATATATATATATATATATATATATATATATATATATATATATATATATATATATATATATATATATATATATATATATATATATATATATATATATATATATATATATATATATATATATATATATATATAGGCGCTTATAAGTTGTTGAAAGCTTTAAGCAATGACAATGATTAATTGATGTAATAAATTATGTAATATTCAGAAACAAAGAACTCATTTAAATACTAAAAAAGAACTATAGTATTATCTAATAGTATATATCACATGTAGGGTTAGTGTTATAGTGTAATATAGCATGGTAGAAGCAGCAACAAAATACTTTACAGGCTGGCAGCCTTTTGATAGGATTTTGCACAACCTTATATAGGATATGTTTGCTCAATCCAATTAAGTGCTTTTATTAATAAGAAAAGTAGTTTTTTATTGTTTTTTCCTATTTTAAAGCTATCATATACTAAGTTTTCCAAATATATTCTTTGAATGGGTTTATATATAGGCCTATTTCCAGATATTTGATCTTGATCGCACACAATAAAATAATGATAAAACCGATAGTTTTTTTGTGTAAACAAGTAGTATCTATCTAGGGAGTTGACTATGTCAAGGTCGCAGATGACACTAGCCTGAGGATTAAGTACAGTGCACTGACAGCTGTCCTTATCACAACCAATGAAACATGGAACTACTGTGCAAGATGGTAGGTTATACAACATATCATATAGCTATTTTATATGAAATCTATCTCAAAGTCCACATTTAAAGTATACATATCGTTTTTTCAGTATTTTCCAACTCATTTAAGTCATGAAACATATATTATACGCTTAAAATAATTAGACATTTGATTTTTAAACTTTTGCAAATTTTACAAGTATAAAATGACTGCATGCTGCTTCCTCTCATGTATATTCTTAAAAACTTGATAACTACATGTATCTATAAATTAAATGTAATTTTCGGATAATTTAAACCCAAATTCAAAATATTCTTATTAACATCATAATAAAAATTTTGCTAACAACTTTCTATAATTGTGATTTCAAAAGCATATAAAAGTAATTAAATCTCAAAATTGAAAAAAATCTGCATTCTTATTAATCAAAAAGCAATTAAAATTTTTGAGACTCGAAATATTTTAATAAAAGTAAACTGACACTCATTATTATATATTATTGTTTCTCTGTTCATAATTATTGAATTATTTTAATTCACCAATACTCAAAGAAAATAATATTAAGGACATAATTATCTTTATTGATATATTGAATATACTATAAAGTAGAATATATTCATTTTGTTACTCCGGCAGGTTTGTGAAGATAGCAGACACTGAGTGTTCTCCTGTAATGGATTACATCATAGCTTTTGAATCATCAGAAGCCTATGCACATGTAAGAGATCACAGAAGGGTGAGAACTCGTAAGTATAGCAGAAGCTTTTAGTGAAAGCTTTTTACTACTAACAATAGTGTTAAACTATGCCATGGGTATACAGATCTATAAATGTGCTTTCATTGAATTATTGTGTGCTGTGAAATTTTAGAATGATAAAGGAAATTTTTTGAAATTAAACATTTTCTTGAAAAAATTTAGAGTAATGATTTAAGCAATAAGCGATCAGAACTTCTGGCTTTTATTTAACATATTTAGAAAAAAAACTACTCACCAATGTTTCAAACCAGTCTAAATATTGTGTACAATAACAAAACTCATGTAATTTTATAGTCACCATTCTTGTAAGAAACCCCCGGCCTGATAAAAAGGGTTTTTGCTAAATCATGCCAAGAACTTATTCAAATGAGGCACAGGAGCAATTATGACTGGATGCTCTTCCTATAGTCTTTGTTCTGGTTCGAACCCATGACTAAGGGGTTAATAAGCAAACTCTCTAACCTCTCGACCATGGCTGCTCCCTTGAATTTTCGAGTAAAATATTATTGTGTATTAAATGACCTGCATAAATTTTATTGTTAGTGGAAGGAATATGTGACAACACTTTGCCTAAAGGTACTCACAAGATTCGGATTTATGTTGGAAGATGTAATGGTGATTATAGTCAACCAACCAAAACTGTTACTGGTGGATTCAACTCTCCTTCACGTCTGCACATTGAAGAAGTGAGAAGAGACCATGCAGTTGATGGAGGTGACTCAGAACTTTTATTTACCAACTAATAAATCTCTACACGGATATAATCTTTTAATTAGAAGAAAGCTGAATAATTTAAAATTAACATCTTATTTTGCAAATTTGGGTAGAAGAAATTTTAATAAATTCCTAAATTTTTGTTATTAATTTTTAGTAAAAACAATTTTTTTTAATTTAGGTATATGCCTTATTTTTCTACTTATAAATTTTCTTCATTAATGGTTCCTTAAAATTATTTATAGGACATTAAATAATGACGTAAACATTGTGAATAATTATTGATATATACTTATTTTCTCCAGTAATATCCCGTAACCAGAAGATGTTCAGAAGTCACAGTGGTAATCTGGAGAGATTCCATTACTGGGCAAGTAATAAAGATGATGATGTGGAAGATCTGTACACCATAACTTATGTGAAGGAGTATGCAGACACTGGACTTAGACTCACTGCTAGTGGAGACCATAAAGTATTGTTTAACCGCAGTGCTGACTCTTTCTCAATTGCACGGTGGTAAGACTGATTTCTGGTTCGCATGTGAGTGTACATTTAAATTGAGAAAGTCAATGAGACTAGGTAATTTAGAAACTATATTTTGCTCAGATTCAGAGGACCACGTCATACTCATTGAAATAGCATCATGCAGATTAATAAGGAAACAGTATTGCTTAAATGAATTCTGTAGCCGAATGAGCTTACAACCAATATACACATTGTGGTTGAGGCAATGGTATGGAATCTGTTTACTATAGGTTTACTAACATAGCACACTGCTATATGCTAAAGCCTTTGTTTGTATTGCAATTTTTATTTTTGTGCAGGTACTTCAAGATAGATGATTCTGAGTGTACATCGCCTGGAACAATAGATGGATTCATGTATTTTAACCACTATGTCGATATGCATTTACCAATGCAAGGTAGCTCATTTTGTATTTTCATACTTATATAATTGTTTAATCTGAATTTTATTTTTATAGCTCAAAATAATTTTCGGTTTTATAATTTTGCTAAATTTTAATTTTTAACTGTATAATTCGTTTTTCTATGTGTCGGTAAAAAACTGAAAAACTTAGAGAATTTGAATGATATTCAAAGGTATATAACATTTGAGTTTTTTGCATGTTTTTATACACATAAAGCTATGCAACTCACATATTTAGGTTATGGTAATGACTATTAATTGATCGGTATATTTAAACAAGCTAGATTACTACATCTTAACATATCAGGAGTTCATATTTAGTTTAATATATCAGGGTGATTTGACAACTTAGCTCAATTCCAGTTTTAATTTCTGCTGTGCATATATAAAGAGATATAACACATTATTATCGCAAGTGCACTGTTTAAACCAAATACTAAACAATACATTATATATATCATTGTAAGTATTTGAGTTTTGTGGGCTATTGGGAAAAGGCACAAGTGTATATAAGGATGCTTCTTTACAAATATTCCGCATATACTCTTGACACTATAATGTCTTCAGAGCTTTTTTAGTAGCTCTAGCTTTTCCTCAACACAAATTGCTTTTAAAGCACAACTTTAGTTTTTATATTTATTGTTTCAGTGAGTGGAGTTTGCCACGGGATATCAACAGGTACTCACACCATTACCTACGCAGTTGGCAAAGTTGATGGCTTAGACAATTCTAATGCTTTCACTGGCTGGGAGTCGTCCTTCCACATTTTTGTCGAAGAGTTGAGAGTAGACCTTGTAGAGATATGCATCTCTATGAATTATGAACTTGCGAACTGTAGCAACTGATAAACATTAAACAACTTGATTACCAGAGTCATTGATTTACGTATAACGATTACAAACTGCTGAAGGGAAGTTTGGTTTTAAGTTGCTTATTATAGGTGTTTATTTAACAATTATCTGCACTATTAACTTCTGCACATCAAAATATCATATCTGTGGTGTTTTATTAAATGTTAATTTTCTCTATTTCTATATTTTAAAATAATAAATGCTGCTGCATAGTATAATTAATATATTTTGTAATGCTTGACTTGTCAAAGTCGTAATATTGACTGTACCTATAATATGTTTTTCATTTTATAAGAACTGCTTCCCAATATTGAACATGTTTTGCATTGCTAGAGGTATATCCTTCATACTTACAAGCTTAAATTTTGTTGTTCAAAATATTATAACTTAAGCTCTGCATTTGCTTTGGCTTTTCTTATCAAATAAACTATATAATGAATGAGCCTCTTCTAGCATGTAATATATTGATATGCTAGTTTAATTATAGCTATAGATAGTTGAATGATTAGACACTAGAAAGCTTTCATATACAGACTCAATGAAATTGTATGTATAACTGCTTCATCTTTTGAAAATTTCTATTACATAATCTGTATATTCACCTTCTATATCCTATTGATTACCATTGTTCGAAAACAGAATATTATAAACATAAAGAGTTAAGAATTCCTTCTAGTAGCTTTCAATTATTTGATTTACTATACAGCATGTGCCTATCTTAAAGTAGCTATGATAATGCAGCATAGTATTACAGTACTAGTATTCAAACTTAAATAACGATAATATTAAGCTGCCAACTGCACAGTCATAGAAATTCGTGTTGTTGCTGTAAGGTTGGAGAGGATGTGGAAAATTTTAAACGTATTCAGTTTAATTGTCGGTCTTCTGACAGTTCATCTTGTGCTAATAGCTGTACAAAGAGTCAACAAATGTGAAGAAGAATCCGAAACACGGTGGGAGGAGATACAAGAGTTGAATGAGTATATATACTCTAAGAGGCAGCTGCTCCAGCTAGGCATGGCACCCAACTCCTCAGAGACATATATTGAAGATGTCTTCATAGCATTGAAGTCTACGAAGAGTAACCATTACACTAGAGTGAAGCTCTTGCTAGATACGTGGATATCAATGGCTCCCGATTCAGTAAGTTTCATTGATACTTTTAATTAGCTCAGTAATACAATATAGGTATATGTAATATAGGTAATATAATGTTTTGTACTTTTTACCGCCATAGCCTTATACTATTCAGAAGTTGGAGTTATCTTATATAAGCCATGTCGTGGATATAATTTTTACTAAATTCTATACCTACTCCATAAGTTTCTACGCTTCATATATATACTTTTCATTCTTGTTTGGAAACAGTTGCGTGGAATAAAAATTAAACCCCAATTTCTTCTGACAAGCATGTCTGTCTGTATAATATGAAGGAATGAAAACACAGTGATGTTCTATTACAATGTTTTAGGTCTATTTAATAACAGATGCTGCGGATAACAATACCTCACAGAGGTTTGGTAAGGACACATGCATCTACTATAAACACTATGAAGGAAATAAATGTATTTTTTTCTCGTCAATACCTATGAATTATAGCAATAGTTGAAGTTAAAGTAGAAAAATGATATGTTTTTGTTATATTTGAATTTGTGCATATATATAGTAAAAATCCTCCATTATTAGCCTACTGCATGATTCTGGCATACTTCAATATAAGTTACACTACCACTAGGTGTATAATCTGTGGTTCTTAGGCTACGTTGTTTGCTGAGATTATATTCACAATGCAGGGTCTGTTTTTGTTGGGCAAAATATTTATTTAAAGTGAGAATATTTTTTAGGAAATGGATCACGCTATGTACAAGCTAATTGCACGCCATCACATTTAGCGTAAGTGAAACACTGTTTTTCAATCATGTGCAATTAAATATATAAATAATTATAGAAAAATATTTTGCATGCTAATTTGTGTATATATAATATGCTATATTATATTGGGTTGTGGGTTGATATGGGAATAGAGTACACATTTGCAGAAACTACGGTTTCTGTGCGCATCTATATTATGCACCATTTTTAGACCTTGCTTTACCCTCCAAATTATAGTACTTTTTATTTTGTAGAAAAGACTTGGTATGTAAGCTGCAAGCAACTTACAATACTTATATGGAGAGAGTAGAAAGGTAGCTAAAGCTATAAATAAACTCTAGCTGAAGTATTTTCACTTTCCAGTATAACTACCTGCATGGCTTCTTTACTAATTGGTATAATATATTCTATAAATAAATATATAATATAATGTGCATGATATCAAAATATTTTGTAATAACGCTGGTATTATATAGTATTGTATAATATATTATAGAACTTGTTTCAATTGGAATACTATGCACTGAATATAAAGTGTTATAATATGTGTTAATGTTAATATTATTGTTAATAAATGTGGTAGTATATAAGTAATTATTGTTTCCCCGTACTTTTTGTACAGATATAAATGGCTGTGCATAGAAGATGATGATGGCTATATTAATATTCCAAACTATGTCAAAATGCTCAGAGAGTATGATCACAGGAAAGACTGGTATATTGGAAAACCAAGTCTGCCATACAAATTTCCTAAGGCGGTAAGATTATATATAATATATGAGCGTGTCCACTATTTTCTTAGCCAATAATGTAGTTATTCTAATAATACTTATTTAGACCAATTTTCTTAGCAGTATTAGCAATCTCAATGAAAAATAACACATTTACCAATAGTTGAAAAGTTCACTGCTAAATACAAACTTAAGAGAACTCCAGACTCACGAACTTTCTATAAATAGTGGATGATGACCCTATTTATTATGAACAAAACTTTAGTGAAGGTAACGCACAAAGAGAAGTCGTTTTCCTATATTATTGTTAATGTTAAATTTAAGCTGTCTATATAATTGATGGATTAATCAATGATTTCAACTGTAAGAAAATCAAACTGTCATCTACGATTATTTTTTCCTTTTTTTGTTATTTATTTGTTTTAAACTAATTTGATATCCTGCAGCCTGTTTAGACTGCATTTGATATTTGTGCTGAGTTTTCAGATTGAACTACAACATACTGGTTGTATAATATTGTCTATTTACTTTCAGAAAAAGCCATTTTGGTTTGCAACAGGTGGCTCTTCTATATGCATAAGCAGATCTCTTGCTTTAAGAATGAAACCCTCTTGCTTGTAAGTGTCAAATTACTACAAAATGCAGTTGATATATCCTAAAGCAGGTAAAAAGTATATATTGTGTTTAAAAAGCAGTTGACCCAAATATAGGCTGCTTGACCTAGTTACGATAATTATAGTAGATACTTATAATTATATAGATTATAGATTGGAACTAACTTGTAATTGGCTTAGCTGCATTTTCATTTCAATGGCCGAACAAAAAAACGATGAATGAATTCAATTCTACAATGCAAAGTCACAGCACTCAAAAGCGAATTTATACTTAAGAACAAAATCATTAAAAAAGTTCACATATTATACTTGCAGGAATCAAGGAATTGTGGGATATTCACGTAAAGCTAAATACCCTGATGATGTTCTTCTGGGATTTATAATAAGTAAGTGGACTATGTATATCTGCTAGTGATAGTAATACTGTGAAATAGTGCTGGAAAATGTTCTTATAGCTGTTTGATTAAAATGCTGCAACATGCATGTCCAGTTACATCAAATTAGGAGTTTTGTAATAATATATTATACCATTTTGCAATACTCATACATCAAATTAAAAATAAAAGTAGGAAGTGGTCATGAATACAATAGCTTGGTTTTAAAAATTCTATGCATGTTTATTGTCATTGAATGTGTAAATATTGTGCCCAAATCATGCAAAGATGATATGATGTTTGTTTAATTGACTATCTTTTCATTTGTTTATGAAAATGATATATGACCAGCATTTCATTTCTCTTAATTAACGTTTGGAGTTGTTAAAATGTATACAAAGCTGTTTAAATAAGCTTTATTATGCTTCTATGTGTGCAGTATAGTACTGTTCTTGTTAAATGATTTATAGGACAAAGCTTGAGCAGCACTAGAATGAATACAATACATGACAAAGATATCTAATGCATGGGCAGAGCTTCAAACTGCTGTTATTTAATTAATACTCAAAATACTACATGTTTCTAGATCTGCAGATGAAAGTTCCTCTGATAAGAATCCCTCTCCTCAACACACACAGTGAACCCATCTTCCAAATAGACCCAGCTGATCTACACAAGCAGGTAAAGTTATTTCATTATGCTTCAATAGTGCAGGTAGACAAATTGTTTAGTGAATTATAGTTTATATTTCATTCAATACAATTTAGAGTGTTGAGTTGCATGAAATTCTCCAACCCCTATAAGGTGTGAAAACAGCTTATCTGACTTAATTAGTTAGTTTACAGTTTCTTTGTTGAAGTAATATATAGCAAACATTGAAGCAAATTATTCTGATAGGAATTCGGTTAAACCTCGGCTTGCAGTTATATAATCCAAACCTTGCCGCAAGATGTGGTGTCTTTGAGTTACAATGCATTATCACCACTTCACCATAGCTCAGGCTAAACAAGTCAAGTTTATACTAGCACAGCAAGTTGCAGGTTTTTATTTTATAAGAAAATATAAATTTGTATATATTGAGCCTTAATACAAATGAGTTAAAATATAAGAAATATTGTCCTATAACTATTCTATTGTAACCAAGCATAAACAAGCTGCTAGTGTTTGACTCTAGATTACGCTGAGTTGGAAGAAGTTAACCATGCCTGGTGATAAAAGAGTAAACATCTGGAATACAGTTCACTTGGGCAGAAAAATCCCACAATATCCTTTTTCAAAAGACCCTTTTAAGTAAGATTCAACTAGCATAAAATTAAGTTTTTTTAATTTTTAGGCATAGGTATAGGTACACTGCAGGCCAAGTTACATTTATGCAGCAAGTTTTACCCAGAAATTCAACAACCAGAATGTATTTAATTATAACAATCTCACATTTAATTGGTTTATTCTGATATATTATAGTTGTTTATCTAGAAAATTCAATTTTGTTAGTATATTATATTAGGTGTTATAGTTGACCACATGTGATGATCAAAGACATATTATAGTGGCATTGTTTATCTCATATGAAATCATAAGCTAGAGTTATGCATCCTTTTTATATATAGCAAATTGTAAACAAGTGAAATATTATAATGATGCAGAAGCCTCTATCATTTAGTTTGCTTTATGTTTAAATTACAACTAATATATTTTGTTCATGTGTGATGATGTTAGATAAGAGTAAATCATACCACATTTTTATGCAATATCAACTTGAAATACTCAATTATACACTTGCCTAAAACACATAACTATTGATAATTTATTAGGAATCTCAACAAATTTATTTTATTTTTTGTATGTTTCTATATCTATATATATAGTTGTTTTATTATAACAGGATATATTCTCTACACTGTCACTTCTTCCCAAACTCCACCAGCTGTAAGAAAATTAAAGAAAGACTGGGTTCCATACCAAGAATGGCTTAAACCGAGTTCTTTGCCTATTAAACCTGCTTTATATATAATTAATTGCAGCTAATATGCTGTCACAAAAACAGTGCTAGACCTTAGCCTCAACTTAATAAAAATTTCATAGCAATTTATTGAGAGTGTAATTTGTTATTATATCTACTTTGTTTATTTCAAATAAATAAAATAGAATATAATCTGCTACCTTTTCAATATCATAATAATTAAAGAATAATTATATACAATGAGATTAATTCTGCAAACTTGAAAGTCATACAAAGCAAACTGGTAAAGGTTTCAACTCATAAATTGAATTTCTATATATAATGACTGAGAATAATGAAGGTATAAATATGAAATTAAACATGGAAATGATGAGGTCTAGATTTATATTGCTAATTATTGATTATTGTAATAGTTTCAATATTCCTCTATGTCAGTAAAATTTTAATAAATGATCAGTAAACAGTGCTTTCAAGCTATGACATTTGCAAAGATACTGCATATGCTTATTGTCATTCGGAAAAATGCTAAAATATTCATCTGGGAGATTTGAAAGTAAAATTTATGTAAATCATGTATTTGATAGCCATTATTATGTTATGCTGGCACAAATTTGCTCAATCATAGAAGATATGTGAAAATGAGAAACGTGAATTTTTGTAAGATGTTGATATCAATAAATAATCCTTTGAGCTTTGTTTAGGCATGCAATTGAAATAAATTCATAGTCTTTATACATGACACACACACACACACACACACACACACACACACACACACACACACACACACACACACACACACACACACACACACACACACACACACACACACACACACACACACACACACACACACACACACACACACACACACACACACACACACACACACACACACACACACACACACACACACACACACACACACACACACACACACACACACACACACACACACACACACACACACACACACACACACACACACACACACACACACACACACACACACACACACACACACACACACACACACACACACACACACACACACACACACACACACACACACACACACACACACACACACACACACACACACACACACACACACACACACACACACACACACACACACACACACACACACACACACACACACACACACACACACACACACACACACACACACACACACACACACACACACACACACACACACACACACACACACACACACACACACACACACACACACACACACACACACACACACACACACACACACACACACACACACACACGCATGCACGCACACATACACGCACACACACACACGCACACACACACACACACACACACATATATATATATTGAATATATGTGGGGAGCAGCCGTGGTCTAGGGGTCATTAGTAAGCACGAAGTCATCATGGGTTCCAGCTCTGATCAATGCCATTGGCGATGTTATAGGAAGAGCATTCAGGCATAATATTGCTTTTTTGCTTTTTCTGAATAAGTCCTGAATAAGCCCGATTTAACAAAAACTCTTTCTATCAGGGGTTTCTCACAGGGATGGTGACTATAAACTTGCGTGAGAGTATATGTTGAATGTATAAATATTGTGGTTTAAAAGATAATGCAACTGAAACGCAAAAGTGTGCAGATGCTTCAAAAATATTTTATTTAAAAAAATGTTGCACATTCTGTGTTTAAGATTATTGTTCAGGTTAAAATTGCATTATTCTAATACAATAATTGGTAATTACATTTTCATCAACCTTTATAAGATTATTATTATTATGGAGGACGCGCAGCTACTTTATATTGTACGTAGTATATAATTTGTTTTACGGAATAAAGCTAGCTTCTTTATTCCATGGTTAACTACCAGATTATCAGAATACTTTTGCTTGCCTGCACTTGACTTGGAGCAAATATTCATGAACTTACTTGATAGCTTTGACAAGCTTATATTTTTTTGATGAAGTTTAACAGAAAAGAGCAAAAAATGTATTTTCAAACATAATTTGATCAAGGTGTCAAAAATTGAGCCAATACAAAATATTATATGTTTTATTCTTTTTAGATCGAAATACATATTTATCTTTGTTCTCAGTCAAGAACAAAGTCAACATGGAATATTAAGGTAATTTCTGCATCAATGTCGATAATCTCCAATGCTGCCAGAAGCACTTTTGGTTTGTTTGTCAGCACCAACACACTGTCTCCCTCGGCAGTGAGGGTTCTCATATTTACAGTATCTTGTCCTCATCTGTTTGTAACATTCATCTTTTCTACTCACCCAGCTAGACCAGTCACTCCACACTCCATCAACTACAACGGTTTAAAAATAATGTTCTAATATAGGATCTGAATTGTGATGAAGTTATGTATAAAGGTATTTTGTATATAATTTCACAATCTATAAATCTATTTGTTTTGGGTAAATTATAATAGCTAAAACTTTATAATAAAGCTAAATAATTTGTTTAAGTTGTGCAACTATATGACAAACATGATGCTATAGAAGCATATGCAGTAATGTGCTATAATGTGCTAAACTTTCTCTTGATGTTATATACAATGGCAATATAAAATAACTGTTACTGCTGAATTTAACATTATTAGAAATTAATATATGTAAACCATATGTACGATATAGCAAAATTCAAGATCATACCTGGACAGCATTGAGTGTTACACATCCGCCTGCTATAGTCACTTCCATTACATCTGTTAATGTCTCTTCCATATCCGCCAGAAGGTTTAGTCTCACAGGTTCTGTATCTTCTCTGCTCTCCACCACCACATGTCACACTACAGGCTTCATACTCACCCCATGGTGACCAAGTTTTTTTCACTGCAAAGTAGTTACATAATAATTTGGAGAGTCAGCGTGTTTTAAAGAAACTATAAAAACGCTGCAGACGGCAAGAGTGTGTGTATTTTGCATCTTCTAATTTAACCTAAACAACCAATTGTTGAGTTTCGTTTCAGTTAATTTATTTAATTAGTGATTTTAGCAAGATAAGCTTTAAATTCTCTTAAATTTGTTACTCTGAGTGATAGGATTAGGGTAAGTTGTGAACAATTTACTGCACACATGACATGAGTAAATCTCACCTCCAGCCAGGGAGTATTTCATACCATAATGTGGAACGCCATAACTTTGGGTTATTGCACCTAAAACGCATAAATTAAGTACAATAGAAATGTCTTATAACAACTGAGTTTGAAATATTATACCTCTTTGGGTTACAGCTGTCTATTATGGTGGACAAACAATTAACCAACGATTGTATGCTCTACTGTTATTAATTCCTGTATCTTTGTCTTGCTATTCTAAAGCGTTCTAGTGGATTATATATATTATATATATATATATATATATATATATATATATATATATATATATATATATATATATATATATATATATATATATATATATATTCAAGTATACTTACATAGAACTGCAGTCAGCATAAACAACATCTTCTTATCTACAAGTTTATAAAAAAAATCTTAACTAGAAATAACTTACTTACGAAATGACGAAATCTTACGAGTGCAGTTATAATGTGTGTATGTAAATGTCTCAAAAATATAATAGCTATAAACAATGCTTAATTAGCATTTTTTAGATAAAAACTGTCAGCAATCCATAAAAACCTTTACTATTAAATATTTTTGCATATAAGTAAAATTAGTGTGTGCAATAATTTTGAAAGAGAATAACAAAAAATAAGTAGGATGTAACAACCAACGATGAAATTTTATACGCTGACTTTCTACTCCTATATATAAGGACAATACCGTATGATGTTGTTGGTTGTAAAAGCAATGATAAACGACAAAATAAACAGTGAATTTTAATCTAATGTGTCTGTTAATAATCAGCAAAATACATTAAGCTGATAAATTTATATTTCCACAAGCTAAATAATATCTCACCCATTATGCGTTGCTTGATACCCTGCTAGTCGCAAGTGAAATAGAAACTTTGACAGATGGAGTAGAAGTGAAAGGCAGCCTCTTGCCACTCTCTTTTATACCAATCATTGCAATCAATCTAAAGTTGTTTTTAACACAAAATATGCCTGCTAGTTATTTTATATTCTATAAATTATTTAAAACGGAACTAATTTTAATAATCCCTGAAATATCTAGCATATTTAAAAAAACATTATGAACTGATATATTATAGTGTTGTCCACTATACATAATAAAGTATTTTATATCTTGTAATAGCATGCATTTTTAGTTAGCAGTAGAAGTAAGTGCATGGTGTATACTGAAACAAATAAACAGTTAATTTCATGCTAGTGATGCATCTGAGAGTGAAGACAGTAAAAAGATTTGAAGTTGACAAGCTGCGTTGACATCTTTTTGCATTATATAATCTATAGCTGAATGTTTAACAGTCAGGTATATTACAATAGTTTGCCAGAATAATATAGTATAGCAATTTTCATGTTCCCTTCCTTTTTTATATTTTTCAATTGACTTTTTAGCATCACTTTAAAACATTAAAGATTTTTTTTTTGAAATTACCAAAATAATTAAAATGATTTAACTTTGTGTCAAAAATGGATCATTTTGCAAATATTGAAATGTACTATATACATATATCCCAGTATTTTATACTTTTTTTTCTATTCTTTATCTTTTTGTGACTAAATTCCTTATTTGATTAATTTTTATAACAATGTTTTAGTTGGATAACATGGCTAATTTGCATGTGCTACATTAGATGTTATACATGTTTACCATTAATGCCATTAGCTTGAATTGTTTATCAATTCACACAATATTTTGACGCATATTATTAATTATATGTTTTTTTTATTAAAATATTTTTGTGATACCAAAAATAAGTTAGATGGTATGTGAAATAAATGATATTTTGGCATAAATGCATTTTTTATATGTCCTTGTCCTAAATCCATGTTGAATTAAGTGTATTTAAAATTCAACTTTTACCTTTCATTTCATACATTAAATAATATTTTGTACAAACCCCCTACAACAAAATAAATATTTCAATTACACCACTGTTGTTCAAGCGGTTTTAGTTTAAATAGCTGATGTCACAGCAAGTAGAAAAACAACTTTGCATCAAAGAGTTCAAGCACATCCTGGTAGTGTCAGAGGTTTGATGGAATCTACACCAGATATTCATTGAGCTATTCCTGGATGAAAATGCCATCACTTTATAGTTATATATTTTATTTTAGTGAAACACTGCAAAGTTATGGCAAAAAGTATAAAACAATATTTACAGGAAATTCTGTATTTTTTGTTTTACAAGATAATTGGCATGAGGTAGAATTTAGACGTATGTTATCCTGGATATACTTTATATGTTTTGTACATACATCATCAATTCATTAACTCTTCCCCTTTACTTGTATAGAAAATGCAAAGCTGCAATAATAGACAATAAATTCACAGATATATGTATACATATTTATATAATACATATATACATATATATATATATATATATATATATATATATATATATATATATATATATATATATATATATATATATATATATATATATATATATATATATATATATATATATATATATGCATGTATTTATTTGATAGATATTTTACCATAAAATCATAACATTATTCTTTTTTAAAACCAAGCACTTTTCTTATTTAAATGATTTTTATTAACAGATAATTTTGCTGCTCATAATTTTGCTACTTGAACACAGAAAGTTGGTTGGTAAAGCTGAGGCTCCCAAATTGCACTCTTTTTGAATGGATCAGGCACAGGCAGGCAACTTCGTGTTGAAGGTCCTAAAATTTAGAAATGTGATAAATAGTCATATATTTTATATAATCAATACATTATTATGCTGCGCATGTCATAGAGTGCACAGAATGCCTTGTTTGAATAGGGTGCCTTGCTTAGCCATAGGGCTTATCGAGAAATAAACTAAACCACAGTAATTACTATACTATAGGCCTACTAAATAAAGTTTGCTCAAAATTGTCCCATTGGGATATTTTTTAACAAGCTGCATAAAAAGCATTCGAGCAAATAGCTTTGATTCAGCTCCTACATACTTACTACAGCAAGCTCATCTGCAAAAAATGTTTTATAATACATTATTATTGTGCAATAAATTATGGTCTATCCCGAAGGAATATAGGTATTGTATCTGACAGATGAATTACATGCAGTAGCGTATGGAGTGCCAAATGGTCAAAAATTCGCTTATTGTTGTATCTCCATACCACATTGGTGAGATAAGCTCAGTGGTTTATGCGACTGATTGAGGTATATACAGTGCTGTGAAAAAGTTTAAGGACGCTTGCAGAAATTTCTATGTATTTCTATGTATTGTTTAATAGGCATTTCTTGGAAGTTCTTAGTATTTTCCTGCAAGTTCTATATATCAAAAGGACCCTTAGAATGTGCACTACAATTTCCACCATATAAATTCCTACTGCTTTGATGTTTTCTACCTATTTTCGGGCTAACTATACAAGCAGCTAAGAAAGCGCAACTCCTGTGTTTTTATGTTTCCAAAGTTTATCGTTTCTGATAATCACAAAAGGCTAAACAGTGAAATTTGACTTTGTACATGGCATCATGATACCATAAAGTATGACTTTCTTTCATAATTTGAAATCTGTCATTTAGTTGTAAGCTTTTACATGGTGTCCACTTAGGTGCTACGCATAGACAAAATGAGAGCTGTAAATCTTACTTCAAAAGCAAGGTTTGTAATAATCTTTTTGCATAACGAAGGTTATTCAATTAGGAAAATATCTGAAAAGGTTGGCAAAGCAAAGACAATTGTTTATCAAATTATCAAGAAGTTCATGGAGACTGGCAGTGTAGCAGATCGACCTGAAAGTGGACGACCAAGAATAAGCACACTCGGAGATGACAAGGTTTTCATTAGGATCAGCAAGAAAAATTGCCATAAAACAAGTCCTTAGTTGGCAAAGAATGATCAGAATCAACAGGAACAACAGCTTCGACATCCCTGATAAGGCGAAGACTGCTGAGCCATGGTCTATGTGTCTGCAAAGCAAAAAGGAAGCCTCTACTAACCAAGAAGTAGCGAAAAAACCGGCTACGGTGGGCCAAGGAGCATGGTAGTTAGACAGTGAATGATTAGAAAAAAGTAATTATTTCAGAGAAATCTACATTTAATGTGAACAATCATGCTAAAAACTGTTTTGTTAGAAGATATCAGTATGAGGAATATAACCCGTAATGTATTCTTACAACAATTAAGCACCCTATCGGTGTTATGTTCTGGGGTTGTATAACATCAAAAGGTGTAGGTCGACTCAGTAATTGCTCTAAAATGATGTTAATGCCCAAAAATATGTAGAGAGTCTCAATGCTAAACTTCTTCCAATTATAAAAAAAACTTCTTTTTAAATGAAATTAACATATTTGAAGATGACAATGCACCATGCCATTGGGCAAAAACTGTTAAAGAGTGGATGAAAAAGCAAAGGGTCTCAACGCTTAACTGGCCAGCCCAAAGCCGGGACTTGAACCCAATAAGAAATCCATGGTCAAGAATGGCTAAAATAGTCTCTTCACAGAAGCCAACAACTAATGTGACACTCATAGAGCCTGTAATTCATGCATAGCATCATGTTGTGACTGAAAACGAGTTGGAGAAGCTGTACGGGTCGATGCCTGGTCGCTGCCGACTAGTGATTGAGAATAAAGGCTGGCCAACAAAACATTAATACTAAAATTTAAAGCACTGTGTGTTGCAATGCTGCTATAATGTGTATAAAAAATCACATATATTTTTCTATGTTTCAAGTAAAATATTTTCATGTCCTACAGTACACACAAATTGTGAGAACATCGAATAATTCCCATATATGCATAGTATCTCATTATTTCACCCAAACTTTGAAAGGAAGTGAAAAGAGACACTAATAATTTATATAAATGAGATAAGGAGATCTTAAGGATCATTTTGATAGGTATCATCCCTATGGAAATGCTTTTGTTATGTCTTAAAATTAGCTTGGAACATTGCTATTATGGAAAACAATGAGGCGTCCTTAAACTTTTTCACAGCACTGTATATTCTGATTGTATATTCTCTCAGAAATCAATTTCATAGTACTCATTGGTACTACTTGCTGGACGTCCTTGCTGGTAGGTTAGGCAATTTGTAATTGCTATAGGTCACAACCATTTGCAGTTGCAAAGAATAATCATGTTGTTTATTGCCAGGGAAAGAAATTTCAACAAAAACAGAAAACAGCCTTGACTGTAATTAAGTAAAAATTCATATTTAATGTGAAACAATTTCAACCAGGGTTTTTGTTATAAAATTAGTAAAGGAGCTAGTAATATTTCAATACTTCTTTAGAATATACTTCCTAGTGGCACATAAAGTACCTACCATTGAGCTGATATCCGCTGTCACATGTATAGGTTAGTTTAGAATAAAGTTTATTCGAATCAGAGGCTGAAATACTGCCATGTTCAGGTGCAGATAACTTTGCACATCTCACATCAGCAAAGAAAATGTTTCCTAGAATGTTAAGGTAATTGGTAAATTTACTGATAAAGTATTGCGCGTGAAAAGTATTTCACTTAATTATAGTATCATGGAATTGTAAATGTTTGTGGAAATAGTATTTAGTACTATATACATTATATATAGTTTATTCAAAGAAATCAAACGATAGTTTGGTGAAAAATTTACTTTCAATCGGAAACTTACTTTAAATTGTGTAACTTAAATTTTAATGAATGCAATACACAAATGCTTGTTCAAGAAAACTGAATAATATATTTGAATTAAGTATTGTTTTGCTGACTTCAGTCAAAGTGACTAATTTAATAGTTGAACTTTTTTGAGAGCATAACAGCGTTTCAAAATAACTATATTATTTTCCTTTGCTCAGATTGTGAAAGATAATTATTATAGGTATATTCTTATATACCTTAAAGCTGTTTGTTATTGTTGGATTATGTTCGAGAAGCTTTAAAGTAATTATATAAAACAACTATGGTCACTAAATTACACTAGTTACCTGGCTGTACTATAATGTTTACATAATATGTTGCTAATACACTATACTTACCTGTACTAATACACTATATACTTACCTTGTACTAATACACTATATACTTACCTGTACTAATACACTATACTTACCTGTACTAATACACTATACTTACCTGTACTAATACACTATATACTTACCTGTACTAATACACTATACTTACCTGTACTAATACACTATACTTACCTGTACTAATACACTATACTTGCCTCTTACTATTACACTATACTTATCTCTTACTATATAATACACTATGCTTATCTCTTAGACTCTTACTATAACACACTATACTTACCTCTTACTATAATAAACTATACTTACATCTTACTGTCACACTACACTTACCTTTTACTAATACATATAGCAGATTTCCAATTAAACAGCTGTAGATCAAAAAAAGATTAAAATGCTGCATTGTATAAAGTATTAGATTAATTCTCTCTTTAAAACAGTGTTCACATATGGTAATTAAATTCACAGTGATTAATTTAAAGCCAGAAATGTATGGGTAGTTGGTTGTGAGAAATTATGCACATGGAATTTTTATCAGAGATGATAAAAGCATGTGTATATATAACTATTCTATGTCTATTCTTTGAGAGAAGGAAACAACTCCCAATAACATATGAGTCTTCAACTAGATTTTCTATACATATCTTCTCGAGATCATATGGCATCCGTATAGGTAATGCATGTCATATCTAACCAAAGGAGGGGAGAGAAAATTGTGTATTTTGCTCAAATAATTATTATACAAGTTTCAATTGAGTATCGATCGTTAAGCTTGAGCTTTTTGGATATATTACCATTTAATAAAACAACTACATTATTAAAGCCAAAAAAAAAATAAGTACATGGGCAGGTGCCAGCTATAGCAGCAAAATCCAGCATATATCTCTATAGTCATTATATAGTTATGTTCACCTGTATTAGTACTCAGGTAAGTAGTGTAGTGAGTAATATCTAAATAGTTTCAACAAACACTTCTGTGCAATAGAAATGCTACTACCGCTACGGGTAGACATGTATTTGCAGGTGTTTGCAAGTCTCACAGTCTACATCATTTAAATGCGAAAGTTATATAAATATTTAGTTAATTGCTTTTATTTTGGAATGACAACTCTGGCTGTTTTAAAATATGATTTTCATACTCTATAATATTTCATTTGATGTTATGTAATGCAAAGTCAAATGCATGATAACTTAGAGAAATTGTCATTATATATCTGTGTGCATGCAGTTCCTTATTGGTATCTGTAAGAATGCATAATTTAAAGGGCCGCTGTGAGTTTGCTTGCTTTGCATTGCTTATCATCACGTTTAGTGTTTATAGCTTATATGCTGCTATATACATAATACCTCTATTTTATTGAAGAGTAGTTATATGGCTGAAATACTGCCATGTTCAGGTGGAGATATCTTCACACACTTCACATCAGCAAAAGAAATGCTTCTTAGAATATTAAGGTAAAGTATTGCACGTGAAAAGTATTTCACTTAATTAGTATCATGGAATTGTAAATGTATGTGAAAATAATATTTAAGACTACATTATAGTGCATTCGAAGAATAAGTCAAACAATAGCAATTGCATATTGGGAAAAAATTTACTTTACATTGTGTGACTTAAACTTTATTGAATTCAATCTACAAATGCTTCAATTTGGAAACAAAATAATATATATTTAAATTTATTATTGTTTTGCTAACTTCAGTTAAAATGACTAGTTTGATAGTTGAATCTTTTTGAGAGTATAACCGTGTTATATAATAATAATTACATT
The DNA here is from genome assembly GCA_964035545.1 of Bugula neritina. Lineage (NCBI taxonomy): Eukaryota > Metazoa > Bryozoa > Gymnolaemata > Cheilostomatida > Bugulidae > Bugula > Bugula neritina. The sequence continues at coordinate 9,842,093 of OZ037773.1, forward strand.
GTTTTCCTTTGCTGCATTAGTTCAAGATTTATATAGTTTTCTAATAATTTGATGTTATTTATAGCAAGAGTTGAAGCTACTCTAATTTGCATGTGCAACTTGGTACAGATTTTATGATTTGATATGACTTCTGCACTGTAATGTTGGTGGTTCTGGCATTGGGATGGGAGTTGTCAATCACTGTACTGTTGGTGCTGTCAATAGAGTTAGAATTGTGTGCTCCTGCACTTTTTGCATCAAAATAGGAGTTATGTGTTCCGGTGGTTCATGTGCTGTTATTGGAGATAGAGTTGTCTTTCCCTGAATTGTAAGTGTTTAGTTTAGCTAAAGTTCTTAGCATGAGGTGTGCTGCATCCACCAAACAAATCGGTCAGCGTAAATCATGAGCGAGACAATCACGAATTACAATTATCTAGTTTCTATACTAGTCCAGAAAGTGTCTAAACGATGAGCTCCCACTACATGTTTATTCAAACATATCTATTTGAAACTTAATTCGTAGTCCTGAGAAGAGCTATTGAGGTTAAAAAATAACTCATAATACGTGATTGGTTAACACTTTTTGTCAATCACAGCAATTGACAATATCTCAGTATGCTGAAAACTAGATTGGATACCAATCAAAGTGATACCACGATCAAAACCTGGATTGTGAAAAATTCAGCTATGTGCATTAGAGTGTATAATAACGAGCTTGTTCAACCCTGGAGAGGAGACTGCGGAGTGCCACCAGACTGAAACTCTAACCGAGCTGGAGGAAGCATTACTTCCCTTGCAGATAAAAACTGAGGCTGATAATGCAGCCAAACATCAAATCCTGTAATAGAAGATACAGAAGGGTAAGGGATAAACCTTCAAAATTATTCTAAATACTAATGTAACTAATTTTAACTTGCTCATGACCACTCCCATCGACTTATCTTGATAAATCTTATATAGTGACATATTTATATATGTATGCTGGTACACTTTTCTTGTGACTATATGCCCATATGCGCATATACTAGGAGCGAATATTATTCATCGCGAGTTAGTGAATAGCTAGACAAAAGTATGTGGCTGGGCAAATATCAGATATGCTGGGTTTTGCTGTTTATAACTGGTATTGGCGTGTTTATATACTTTTGTTGTAAACTGATAATATACAATATCAAAACAATATATGAGTCTAAATGTTATATAGGTGCAAATTAAAAGACATGCAACATCAAAATATTGTAATCTAGGTATTTCTTGCTGAACTTTATAACTTAGGTTTTTTAAGTTAAAAAAGACTATGGTTTTTACTATTGATAGTCCAATTTTGTGATGCTTTAGCATATCTATGTTATTTTCTCTATGACTAGTTAAAATTATCAAGTCATATGAACTTAATTTTGTTAAAACAGCCATGACATTCTAAATACCTCACATTATAATAGCCAATCATCTTAAAACTAACGAACATGTGAAAACAATATTGCAGACAAATTATGTTTGAATGCCTGCATGTCAGGTTAACTTTTTTGGAATTTTTGACAAAGTTTTTTTTATTTTATTATAGGCTCATTGATTTGAATCATTTTTTGTAGTTTAATAATTATAAAATAAGATATTACATTATAATTATAGAGATCGACTGTTAATTAAACAATCTTTATAATTATATATACTTTTCAACCAGTAAACATGTATACACTTATGCCTCAGTTTATCTATATTCCTAGTTCTACCAAAGGTGATAATATATTATCACCTTTCACTATAGTGACGAACAAAATGAGTCATGCAAACTGAATTCTTTTAATGCCAGCATCATATTCTTAGGACAAGATGAGAGAGTAGAATATAAAACTAGTAGTATACCCACACAGATGTTACAGGTAACAGTGACCTTTGAAAAGATGCATGATTCAGTTGCTTCTTTAAAACTTAACTATTCCAAACAGAATAAATCTGTGTAAATAATCCAACAACTCTACAATTTTAAGTGAAGAAAACTTTGGTATCTTGAGTAAACCTGCTGAATTTTCTTGACTCTTGATATGACAGACGACCAGCAAAACAGAATAAAGTTAACTCCAAGGCTGAAGAAAGTTGTGCAGAATTTCTCAGAATCTACCAGTGCTCATGGACCTCCTAAGGTAACGTTTATTTTTTATGTCTTGCAACTATTTCAAACTAAAATGTAAAATAAGTTATGTTTGTATTAGTAAGAAACTTCATTCGTTACTGTATAATGTTTTGATTAGAACAAGAAGCTGTTGATATTTAAAAATCCATAATAGTTATAAATATAAATTTTTAAGCAAAGAAATTCAAATATGCATACAAAAAATAATATTTTTATATTGTTTTTCAAAGATTATATACTGAGTCAAAATCTGTAAAACTCACAATGTGCTTTAGGCTTATTTTGATGGCAATTAATCTGCAAACTTTTAAGTTTAGGAAAATATTTTTCAGCCATTTTATTATATGTTAAAGAGTAAACAAAGACTAATCTGCAAAGCATTAGACTAATATAATTTACGTTGAAACGTAAGTTTTATATAATTTTGTATTTATGCTGATGTGATTTTGCAGAAAGAAGTGTAGAAAGTAGTTAGTAATTTATATTATCTCCTTATAGATAGTTGGACATAAATATGTGATTGGAAAGATATGTTGGGTGTTGCTATTTATAACTGGTATCTGTGTGTTTACATACTTCTGTTGTAAACTGATAATACAATACAAACAATATGAGTCTACATTTCAAGTTGAGGTAAGTGCAAATTACGAAAATATAGAATTTAGTTACTTTTTTATTCTTTTTTGAAGTTAATTTTTTAAAGTTTGATAATCTGTGCTGTTCAAATAGTATATGTTTTATTTTTTATGTTGCTGTTTTAATCATTAAACTTCGAACAATATTTTACAAGGTTTGCAATACAAACATAAATATGCCATTGTAAATATTGCAACTCCTATTAAAATGTGAGATATAATTTAATGACTTAAAATATATTCTGACTGAGATTGCATAGATAAATGATCACGTTTTGAAGATAAGCACAAGTAAAATGATAATAAAATTTATAAAATATATCCGTAGTATTAACTAAGAAAAGCTTGTTCAGAACATTAAAGGCAAAATTATTAATTGCTTTTTTTACAAATAGATGAAGTATGGGCAGATTCCCTTTCCTGCTGTATCTTTTTGCAATATCAATCCTTTTCGCCTGGATAAACTGCCACCCTCTGAACTACTAGATGTTGGATATATAGAAGGTTTTTACGCGTTTGCGCAGAAAGAAGCTGGTAATGTAATTTACTTAGATTCAAGACTCTTAGCTTGCACTGTAGTGCCAGGTGTTAAACATAGATTACTCAGAAATTCTAGTACTAGTGCTTTGCTTTTATGAATTAAGTTGCGGCCAACAAAAACTGGTATTATTTTTCTATGCTTGACTATCATATTGTGAGAGAATTTATAGGATAACCAATCAACACATATTTCATTGGAGTTGTCTTCACTATGTCTTGGAAAATTTTAGTAGCTATATGCTTCGCTAGGATAATTATAGCTAAACTTGGCATAATTTTCTGAGGCTTAAATCCTGTAAATATTAATAAAGCTTTTAGCGTAGTAAATAATTCCTTTGCGGTAATTGTTTGAATTATGTAAGCCAACCTCTGCCAAAGATCGGCGGTTCCGAAATTCGGAATTGTCAAAGTGCCAATATTCGGCATTTTTGCGATCCCTACATTTTGTGGGAATGCCCAATTTTCGGCATTGTCGGGCCTTTTTTTTGTATATAAGGAGACGAGCTCCCAGAGTAGGGCAGTCTGCTATTGGAGCTCGCCGGATACAGACCTAACTACGCATACCATTTTGATACAACAATAAAAATTTCTTCTCTCTATACTACAACCTTACCTTGTAATTTCTATATCGGAGTTATGCTTCGAACTTAATTTCATTCTACCCACAAAACTACTACAATATCAATCAAAGAGCGGTTTCTAATAAACAATAATTAAGTTGTATTATAAACACACGCACGCACACATATATTCATAGCATTAGTCTGAACATACACATAACATTAAGTAAAATAATTTCAGTTTCTTTCTTTTGTTGTATCTGAGGTCTTCCAGTTCAAAGCGAAGGCATCTAATTACTATCTATTAAATTTTTGCTGATTTCTATATATTAATACAAATCAAATTTTCTCTATTTGGTCAAATATATAGTATTAAAAATTGGCGACAATGTGTTTTCTGGGTGACATCTGGTAAATATTTATCAATAATCAATGATCAATAATTTAATATGTTATAGAAGCTCAGTTCAAGCTCTACGACTATGTAGAAGCATTAAGAAGTCAAAATTCTGAAATGACTACAGAGTATCAAAGCAGCACAACAGCAAATTCTTCAGCACCTGAAAATCAAGATAACACAACTCTGTCATCTAGGAAGAAGCGTTCTTCAGGCAGCTTTTCCCACCCATCTTTCTTTTATAAAGACTTGGTAGGTTTCTTTTTGTGGCTATCATAATTACCATTAGCAAGAATATTTCAATATAACATGTCCCTTTGATGTGCACGCATGTGGAAACATACTTTTTTGTACCAAAACAGCCTAAAATCTTGACATTTCAAATTATCTAATAAATTACTCAGCACTGCTAAATAGCTATTAATTCACTTAAAACTGACCTTGTGCAATATGGTCAAGGTCAAGTAATTAAAAGCAAGTTTTGAGTTGCTGCCTTACTTGCCATTCTTTTTTTCCTTATAGAATATGCTTTTACTCTTTAGCTTTACAATATTATTTTTATAGTTCAACCTTCATATTTTCATTTTGAAATGTCTTCAATCAGCATATCAACATGGTTTTTGATTTTTCATTATATTTAATATTATTTCAAAGTACTATAATATCCTCAGCAGTTTTGACCAAATTGCAATTATATGAAAGAAAAGAAAGAACTACTGCAACTTCAAAATTTGAATGTACGAGTATAAAAAGTATTTCAGACAACACAAGGAAGAAAAAAATGAAGTATTTTTTGTGTTATAGAAACATTCAAATATTACACCTTAATATGGGGACACTTACTTTATTGAAGTTGCCTATGAATAAGATAAAAGACAAGTATTTACCTTTTTTTTTTATAAAAATTAGTTTATCAGGAGAACTATAATAATTGTGAATAATTTTGCTTTTTTTAATTTGCATTTTCGTTATAGACTAGGATACAAAGTAATCATTTATTTGCCGTCAATATTCTTTTGAAATTTAGCTGTCTCATTTTTATTCTCAACGTTTTAATTTGCCAAAAGTATAATAAAATCCTTGATATTTAAAATAGATGTGTATGAAAATTTAAAAGGATCACATGCAGCATGTTTATAACTATATAAGATGACATTAATGTACATATATATTCCTTAAAATCTATTGCACAGGAAGAAGTATACTCCTTGCCTCCTGAATGGCCATTGCCAGTAGATTCTATTTTTTTTGCTATGGGAAGTCCAGATTATACTAGAAGTCTTGCCTTCAATAGGCTTTACTATGGCCAAACAATAAAGGATGAGGACATTTTAACAAGTATGTCTAATAATTTAAATTCTTTTAAAGCTGATAAAGTTTACAAAAGCTTAAAGAAACAAGTGCTGTTCAAAGTATTTATGTTCTCAAGCTGCGGGAATACGAAGCATTACATTTTATTAGGTGCTTATAATGACTCTAAATTTATATATGCAAAGTAAAGAACTCCATCGTCAAATATTTAGGATTATAGTAATTTGCAATGCTTGCCTTATAGCTGTGGAAATATATTTCTTGATATCCTTAAGTCATAATTATGTTGAAATTGTATATAAATTTTGTCTCCAATTTTAAACTAGCACAATAACAATGGTGACAATTTTAATTTAGTTTGGATAATTATACTGTCTACCGCAAGTTACTAAATAACTCATTGTAAACTAATTTTATTTTTACATGTTATTTTTTTAACAGTTGTTAAGTATATTTAATTTTCTTTCAAAGTAGTTGGGAAACTTTTAGTCACAAAAACAAATTACTCAGTGTTGTGTTAGAGAAAACCATTAGGCAGAAGTTGCAGTTTTAATAGGGTGCAATATGGTATAATACTTTTAGCTTATTCACATGAGTTACCAGAAATGCTGCAGGAGTGTTCCTTTCAAGGAAAACAATGTGACTCAGGGTAAGTTTTTATAGAACAATATTGTAGCTTAACTTAATTATATGAACAATGTATCATGTCATATTTTAGTTGATCATTATAAGTACAAGAACCTTTAATCTGTATTTAAGACATGGAAGAAACAGTTTTAAAATTTATATTAATATAAAATATGTTATTAAAGGAACAATTTTTGCAACATTTTTGTTTGATGTCCGCATTAAAAAAGTTCCTTAACAAGATGCTTAAACTAAATTCAGCACTGCCAAAAAATGCTCATGAAAAAACAAAAAATATTTAATTATTTAATTCTGTTTTTAGAGATTTCTTTAAGTTTTTTGACAGAAGATTTGGAAATTGCTTTACTTTCAACAGCGGGCTAAATGGTACTATTGCTAAAGCAAATGTTGCAGGTCCTACAAATGGCAAGTTATTTGTTATGTAATATATTTAGTCAATTATATGATTGCGGTGGTTTTTAGGTTTGTCTTTCCTTACATTATGTAGCGCATTAATATTTCTCATTTAGTTTTATTTGTACTCTTTTTTTCTTTGTGTAAACCGGTCTCCGACCGAAATCGACATGTGAGGCCCTCCATCAAGTCGGAATATGTCCGATGTTGGTCATATTTAGAAGATATCGGCTCTGACATTCCGAATATCTACGATCTTCGCCAAAGATCGGTGGAAGATTCTCGAAGAAATGTTTTCCAAACTATATAAAGCAGCGAGCCCGCAGTGTAGAGCCAGTCTACAGCTAGAGCTAAAGACCTTACTACTTATTTTACTACACTAAAGCTATTCAAAACACAATTCAAGACCCTCTCCCATCTCTTTAGTTAAACAAGAAGTTATGTTTTCCATTTACAATTTAGTGGTTCCAAAACCTATCAAATTACTACAATATGTAAGTTAGAACATAAGTACATAGTACCTATAAATGCAACCTGCAGTATATATTACCCTGAAAACACGTATAACCAACTTCCCTAATATGCATTGGTAATGAGTTCCAATGAACAGCCATTTAGTGATCTACTTGCCATCGTTGGCCACATGTAATTGTTGATGGTGTTAGAGAGAGTGAGATACTGTGTGACATGAAAGACACGGGTGTCTTACTATAGATACGAATTGCAGTGTATGTAGCATTTAGCAAGCACGAGAAAGCAAAGTTGTAGTTTTAATTGAAGATAAAGAAGTAAAATCTTTGTTTTTTTAGTAATAAAGCTGAATCGTGACTATCATCAGCATATTATATATACAATTTGTATAATTGTCATTTTTCCATAATTCTTTAAGTACTAAAGCTTTCGTGAAATTTTCTTAAAAGATTTAAGATGTTATGTATATTGATGCAATTGTTTTTTAATTTCAGGTTTAACATTATCATTCTTTGTAAACCAAGAAAACTACATACCAATGATGGCCCAGGAAGCTGGAATGAGAGTTCTTCTCCACAGACAAAGAGAGACTCCACAGATGGAGGATTATGGTTTCAATGCCGCAACCGGTCTCAGAACTTCAGTTGCCATGAGTTATGTATGTTTTGCCCAGTTCTAAAGGATCATAAGCAATGAGCGGTATTGTTGGTTTCAATTACTAACATACCTATAATAGAGCCCAACTAGGCAACTTTCTGAATAGTTTTCTTATGTTTGATTAAAAATCTTAGTAGAAAACAGAACTATTTAGTGCAAGTTATTGCAGAACGCATTTATTTTTTATCAGAATGATCTGCTCTTGTTATAAAGCGCAAGCTTTGTGGCTGTTACGGCAGTGTTGGGTTGCACTTTGTGTTTTAAAAGCAATTTCATTACTTATTTTAGTCAACAACAACTAGACTTCCAGAAGCTCAATACAGTAACTGTACATCAGACAAAAGTCTTAATGACATCTACCCCGGTACTTACAGCCGTCTGGTAAGTTAACTTCAGTAACCTACAGCCATGCAGTGCAGGTAATATAAATCTACAGGTGTAAAAAATGAATAAAGTTGAAACAGCAAAAAGCTTATTATTGAAGATACACTGAATTATTGTGCCACGAAGTCATATCAAGCTATGCATATAATACGTTATCATATATAATGCAAAATGAAAAAGAACTGAAAAAAAAAATGATCCAATATTTTCGTGTCATATATAACTTCTGTCTTACCCTTTCTTAAGAATACACTTCATATGGTGTAACAGACTTTAGAAAAAAATTAATTTGGCCGGAGGAAACTTTTACTGAGTTTACAAATAACTGCTACTTTTTGTTTAATTCAAAACTTGTACAAAATTGAAAGCTAATAATGTAAATTTGCGCAGGCTTGCTACAAAAGCTGTGCACAAAGACTCCCGTTAAATAGATGTGAATGTGCCAACACTGAATTTAGAGTACCAAGAGGGGAGCGTGTCTGCAACAATCCAATAGATTGTGAGTATTATATATGCCGTAGACTGCTATTTGTTTTAGCTTCCTTATAGACATTGTAGTTTTCCATTGCTACTTATAATATAATAGCTATATAAGAAAAATTATTTGTAGAGCTGGAAATGTCACAGGTTTTAATTTTAAATAGCCATTTTTAAAATAGCAAGGATAGTGCTCAATCATTCCAAGTATGTTGTTTTTCTAAGAAATTAAAGCAAAAATTGCGTTTTTAGTTCTCTTGAAAAACTAAAGAATCAAATGTGCTTATAGTTATGTTTTTCAATGTTTACGATATGTACAACTGAAACAAAATTTGTTTTCTATTAGTTTAAATAGACATTGTGTTTAAACATGTTATAGTATTAGATTTTATGAATTGGCATAACCTCTTGCAGCAACGACTCACTTAGCAGTGTGGTGTTTGCCCCTATAATCTATTGCATCACCAAATAAAGTAAGAGTGTTAAATAAAGGTTCATTCTACACTCCTAAGTGAGCTGGTGAGACAAAGCTCTCAACTTCATTGCCATCGTTTTTTTCTTGCATGCATATAATATGCAGCTGAAAATAATTAGTCTTTTTATCATTGGACAGGGGATTGTATGGATGAGATAGAACAAAACTTTGATTACGAGATAAACTGCACATGCCCGCTTGCGTGCAATGAACATCAGTATCACTACACTCTATCTATTGCTGAGTGGCCTTCCATAAATTTTGAGGTAACTGCAGTTTGAGTGATTCAGGCATTAATATCCCATCTTATCAGCTGCTTGAGTGCTTATATATAAAGCACTTTGCTTCTCATACTTTCTGTAAAATCGTATTGAACATATGAACTATGCTCCCAGATCTATTCAAAAACTATGTTATGGTGTTGGTGAAATATATAAAATAGAAAGGTAATTAAAACTCCCAATGTCATATATTCACAGCCTTTCTGGACCATCCCTCGACAATATGAGTCAGAGTTACTGAAGACAGCCATTGAGAATCAGACAAGGTAGCCGATTGGACAATACATTTCTAATAAATGCACTGTTTAGATTGACTGTTGCTCTGTGTAGCAAAAAAACATTCATGTTTCAGAGAAAGAAGACACCATTAATTATGGTACTATAACTTATACTGAAAAGCAATCTGTTAAGCAAAAAGAGAAAGCTACCAGTATTGAATGATTTTAGAGAAAGAATCAAAGGGGAGTTTGTCAGTGTCAACATTTACTTTGACAATCTGTTTCACACTCAGTATCATGAAAAAGCTAGCATGACCGTAAGTGACACCTCAATAAATAGTTTCTATAGCTGCTTATCTTTAGTACAACAAATGAAGAGACTTTGCTGCTCACATGAACTATTGACCTTTGCTGTATGATTTCTATTTATAAGAGCATATAGCAATAACAAGTTAAAATTTTAACCTTGCATGGGATGAAAAATAAAAGTACATTAAACTCAAGTTTTTTTATACATATGATGTCACAAAATTCTAGAGTGATGCTATTTTTAAAATAAAATAATTAAAACTAATTTATTTGTTTTAGCTGGAAGACCTCATTGGAAATATTGGCGGCCATCTTGGATTATGGATAGGAATGTCTGTCATTTCATTTGTAGAAGTATTTGAACTGATAGCTGGTTTGTGTGCTGCTTGTGGTAAATATTTTCACAAAAGAAGATCAGCATCTTCAGATTCACCAGATGATGAGACTGAAATGTGAATTGTTAGTCTAGATCAGTCGTATGCCATATGCTTTTGAGAAGATATGTATAGGAAATCTAGTTGAAGACTCATATGTTATTGAGAGTTGTTTATTTTATCAAAGAATAGACATAGAATAGTTATATATAGACACATGCTTTTATCATCTCTGATAAAAATTATATGTGCATAATTTCTCACAACTAACTACCCATACATTTCTGGCTTTAAATTAATCACTGTAAACCTATTTACCATATGTGAACACTGTTTTAAATAGAAAATTAATCTAATACCTTATACATTGCAGCATTTTAATCTTTTTCTGATCTACAACTATTTAATTGGAAATCTGTCATATGTATAAGTAAGAGGTAAGTATAGTGTGTTGGTAGGAGGTAAGTATAGTGTAATAGTAAAAGGGAATTACAGTGTATTAGTACGAGCTGGTTATTAGATAAGTACAATGTAATATAGTAACATGTAGCAGGTAACTATAATAGTGTAAGTTAGTAACCTGTAACCTACCCATATAGATAAAGAGCTAATTGGTTTATATAATTACTTTAATGCACCTCAGGCATATCCCAAGAATAACAAAGAGCTTTAAGCTACAAGAATACCTATAATTATCTTTCACAATCTCATATACAATATAAGATGTCATTGGTAAAGAGGTACTAATAAGGCTTATTATAGGTGCTGCTGGCAGCAGAGCTAGTGGAGGTGATACCCCAAAAAGAATATCAAATAATTAGTTAATTAACATTTTGCTGTCAAGAAGGCTACACTTTGCACTCATCCTAAATCCATTCTTTTATCTCTATTTACTATAATATATGTTGTTTACAATGCTATTACTACTGAAAATATCTTTCTCTATGACAAAATTGATATATTGTTTAAATTTTCTCAGTGTTATATTGTACTCACACATATATAGATGCGATATGAAGAATCGACATATTTCTAACAACTAACTCAGGCATGACTTTATACTGAAAACATATCATTTGCTATTCAAACATGTCAAAAACATTTTTAATTAGCTTACTACATAATCGTCTCAGCTTTATTTTTCAATTTATTTAGGCAAATTCAGTTTAGCTGTGGCATAACACACATATTAATGATACAACTATATTTTCACTTTTTACTTTTAAAATTGAAATATGAGTTAAAGTTTTTGACATTTAGTAAAATATTTTATCAGACAAACTCAAAATGAAGCATAATAATGAGATAATAAAACAATAATGGAACCCCTTGTATATAATGTGCAAACCAGAGCATAATATAGCATTTAATTTTAAAGTAGATAAACAGTTTATAGTCTCTAAAAACACATATTGAATCAAATGAAAGATGTCTACATATTTACTAATAAGTACAGCAGCTGCAGGCACAACAATTAGATTTTCACACATGCACAAGGTAGTAATAGAGTGATATTAACTGCATGGTAATAATAAGTTTACAAACAACTGATCTAGACTAACAATTCACATTTCAGTCTCATAATTTGGTGAATCTGAAGATACTGATCTTCTCTTGTGAAAATATTTCCCACAAGCAGCACACAAACCAGCTATCAGTTCAAATATTTCTACAAATGAAATGACAGACATTCCTATCCATAATCCAAGATGGCCGCCAATATTTCCAATGAGATCTTCCAGCTAAAACAGATAAATTAGGTTTAATTACGTTGTTCTAAAATTGCATCACTCTAAAATTTTGTGACATCATATGTATAAAAAAACTTGAGTTTAATGTACTTTTATTTTTCATCCCATGCAAGGTTAAAATTTTAACTTAAGTTATTGCAATATGCTCTTATAAATATAAATCATACGGCAAAAGCCCATAGTTCATGTGAGCAGCAAAGGTTCTCCATTTGTTGTAATAAAAATAAGCAGCTATAGAAACTATTTGTTGAAGTGTCACTTACGGTCATGCTAGCTTTTTCATGATACTGAGTGTGAAACAGATTGTCAAAGTAAATGTCGACACTGACAAACTCCCCTTTGACTTTTTCTCTAAAATAATTCAATACTGGTAGCTGAGATTTTTGTTTAAAAACTTTCTTTTTTTTGTTTAACAGATTGCTTTTTAGGATAACTATCATTAATAGTGTCTTCTTTCTCTGAAACTTGACTGTTTTTTGTTACACAGAGCAACAGTTAACCTAAACAGTGCATCTACTAGAAATGTATTGTCCAATCGCCTACCTTGTCTGATTCTCAATGGCTGTCTTCAGTAACTCTGACTCATATTGTCGAGGGATGGTCCAGAAAGGCTGTGAATATATATAGCATTTAGAGTTTTAATTACCTTTCTATTTTATATAGTTCACCAACACCATAACATAGTTTTTGAATAGATCTGAGAGCATAGTTCATATGTTCAATATGATTTTATAGGAAGTATGAGAAGCAAAGTGCTCTATAGGCACCCAAGCAGCTGATAAGATGGGATATTAATGCCTGAATCAATCAACCTGCAGTTACCTCAAAATTTATGGAAGGCCATTCAGCAGTAGATAGAATGTAGTGATACTGATATTCATCGCACGCCAGTGGGCATGTGCAGTTTATCTCGTAATCAAAGTTTTGCTCTATCTCATATACACAATCCCCTGTCGAACGATAAAGTGATTTAATTATTTTCATCTGCATATTATACAAGCAAGAAATTGATGGCAAAGAAATTGAGAGTTTTATCTTACCAGCTGATAATTAGAAGTATGGAATAAACCTCTATTCAACACGCTAGTTTACTTGGTAATGCAATAGACTATAGAGACAAACACCACACTGCTAATTAAGTGAGTCGTTGCTGCAAGAGGTTATGCCAATTCATAAAATCTAATACTATAACATGTTTAAACACAATGTTTATTTAAACTACTATAAAAAACAAATTTTGTTAAAAAGTCAATGTCAGAAAAAGCTATCTGTTCAGTTGCATACATATCATAAACAGTGAAAAACATAAGTATAAGCACATTTGATTATTTAGTTTCAAAAGAACTAAAAATGCATTTAATTGCTTAAAAAACAACATACTCGAAATAAGCGCTAATTTTGTTATCGTAAAAATGGCTACTCAAAGGCTATTCAAAACTGAAACCTGTGGCGTGTCAATGCAGCTCTACACATAGGTTTTTTTATAACTATTATATTATAGCTAGCAATGAAAAACTACAATATGTATGAAGAAGCTAAGACAAATATAAGCAATCTAAGGCATATATATATATACTCACAATATATTGTCAAGTTGCAAGCAGGCTCCCCTCTTGGTACTCTAAATGCAATGTTGCCACATCCGCATTTATTTAGCGTGAGTCTTTGTGCACAGCTCTTATAGCAAGCCTGCACAAAATTAGTTTTTATTTTTGTATAAGTTTTAAATTAAACAAAAAGTGCAATATATATACTTAAACTCAGTTAAAGTTTGCCCGAGGTCAAATTAGTTTTTAGCTAAAGTCTGTTGCACCATATAAAGTGCATTCTAAAAAAAAGGTAAAACAGAAGTTATGTATGACACAAAATATCGGGAAATATTTTTTTTAGTTTTCTTTTTATTTTGCATTATATGGCAATGTATTATATGCATAGATATATATCAATTGTAATGACTTTGTGGCACAATAATTCAGTGTATCTCTAATAATAAGCTCTTTAAGCTGTTTCAACTTTATTTATTTTTACCTGTAGATTAGTATTACCTGCACTGCATGGCTGTAGGTTACTGAGTTAACTTACCAGACGGCTGTAAGTACCAGGGTAGATGTCATTAAGACTGCTGTCTGATGTACAGTTACTGTAATGGACTTCTGGAAGTCTAGTTGTTGTTGACTGAAACAGCAACGAAATGCTTTTAAATGAAACAAAGTGCAACCCAACACTGCCGTAACAGCCACAAAGCTTGCGCTTTATAACAAGAGCAGATCATTCTGATAAAAACTAAATGCGTTCTGTAATAACTTGCACTAAATAGTTCTGTTTTCTACTTATAAGATTTCAAATCAAACATAAGAAAACTATTTAGAAGGTTGTCTAGTTGTGCTCTATTATAGGTATGTTAGTAATTGAAACCAACAATACTGCTCATATTGCTAATGATCCTTTAGAACTGGCCAATACATACATAACTCATGGCAACGGAAGTTCTGAGACCGGTTGCAGCATTGAAACCGTAATCCTCCATCTGTGGAGTCTCTCCTTGTCTGTGGAGAAGAACTCTCATTCCAGCTTCATTAGCCAGCATTGGTAAGTAATTTTGTTGGTTTACAAAAAACGACAATGTTAAACCTGAAATTTAAAAAGCAATTGCATCAATATACTTATTACATTACTTCTTTTGTTAAAAAAATTTCACGAAAGTAAGTAATGAATTATGGAAAATTGACAATTACGAAAATTTTGTAAATATAATATGCTGATGCTAATCACCATTCAGCTTTATTATTAAAAAAACAAAGATTTGATTTATTTATCTTCAATTAAAACTACAAGTTTGCTTTTAATTGTGCATGCTAAATGTTACATGAGCTCTAATTTGTATCTATAGTGATTAGACACCCTTGTCCTTCAGGTCTCACAGTATCGCACTCTCTTTCTAACACCATCAACAATTACATGTGGCAAACGATGACAAGTTGATCACTAAATGGCTGTTTATTAGAACTCATTGCCAATGCATATATTAGAGAAGTTGGTTACACGTGTTTTCAAGGTAATTTACTGCAGGCTGCATACATAGTATATGTACTTATATTCTGCACTTTGATTGGCTATACTATTCCTCATCACATTTATTAACAACATAACAGTCTTGCATATCTATTACTTCGGATGAAAAGAAAGTGCATACAAAAATATACTTGTAAAAAAATTTTTTATAGCTACTTGCATGATTGTTAGCTTGACCGAACTTCAATCCAACAAACAAAAAACATATATGTATGTAAATTTATTTGCAAAACCAAACCGTAACTAACATGAGTTATTATAGATGATGCATATGCGCTATTATAAAAATATGTTCATTTCTATTTTTAAAATGATTATATATTTCAACATGCCGATTTAATTTGCTTAGCTATATAAAGTCATGACATATAAGGAGATTACTAAGTATATAGGCTATAATATGATTAACTAAAATAACTAGCTAATAAATAAATAATTGCAACCAGCTAACTAACTATTACTCAAACAACCGCACAATAAACAACTGGTTATCAGATTTACTAACTTAGATATAATTGACTAAATATATTACATAAAAAATAACTTACCATTTGTAGGACCTGCAACATTTGCTTTAGCAATAGTCAAATTTAGCCCGCTGTTGAAAGTAAAGCAATTCCCAAATCTTATGTCAAAAAACTTATTGAAATCTCTGAAAACAGAACCAAATAAATAAATAAATATTTTCTTTTTTTCATGATAATTTTTTGCCAATGCTAAGTTTAGTTTAAGCATATTTTCAGACAACTTTTTATCCGGACATCAAACAAAAAAATGCAAAAAGAATTTTTCACTAACACATAAATGTCAAAACTCTTCCTTTGTGCATATCATAAATACAGGTTAAAGGTTCTTAAAACTATAATAATCAACTAAAATATATGACGTGATACTTACATTGTTCATATAATTAAGTATAAACTAGTGCTACAATATTGTTCTATAAAAACTTACCCCGGGTCACATTGTTTTCCTTGAAAGAAACACTCCTGCAACATTTCTGGTAACTCATGTGAATAAGCTATAAAAGTATTACAACATAATTATGACTTAAGGATATCAATAAATATAATTCCAACAGCTATAAGGCAAGCATTGAAAATCGCTATGATTATAAATACTTGACGATCAAGTTCCTTACTTTGCATATATACAATTAGAGACATAAATTTTATCAGTTTTGAAAGAATTTAAATTTTTGGACATACTTGTTAAAATGTCTTCATCATTTATTGTTTGGCCACCATAAAACATATTGAAAGCAAGACTTCTAATAGTACTTGGACTTGCCATAGCAACAAAACTGGAAGATTCTGGTGGTGGCCATTTAGGAGGCAAGGAGTATACTTCTTCCTGTGCAATAGATTTTAAGGATTCTATATGTCATCTATAATTATAAATATGCTGCATGTGATTTTTTTAAATACATCTATTTTAAATTTCAAAGATTTTATTATAATTTTGGCAAATTAAAACATTGAGAATAAGAATTAGAAAGTTAAATTTCAAAATAATATGGATTGCAATCAATCATTATTGTGTATCCTTGTCTATGTATACATATATATAACAAAAATGCGCATTTAAAAAAAGCAAAATTATTCACAATTATTATAGTTTTCCTGATAAAATAATTTTTATGAAGTAAAAGACAAGTGTTTGTCTTTTATCTTATTCACAGGCAATTCAGATAAAGTAAGTGTCCCGTATTAAGATATATAATATTTGAATGATTCTATAATTCAAAAAATACTTTAATTCTTACTTCCTTGTGTTATCTGAAATACTTTTTATACATTCAAATTTTGAAATTGCAGCACTTCTTTCTTTTCTTTTATATTTGGTCAAAACTGCTGAGGATCTTACAGTACTTTGAAATAATATGAGAAATAATGAAAAATCAAAAACCATGTTGATATGCTGATCATGGACATTCCAAAATGAAAATATGAAAGTTGAACTATAAATAATATTGTAAAGCTAAAGACTATAAAAGCATATTCTATAAGACAAAAAAGAATGGCAACTCAGAACTTGCTTTTAATTACTTGATCTTGACCATATAATTCACAAAGTCATTTTAAGTGAATAAATAGCTCTTTAACAGCTGCTGAGTAATTATTAGAGAATTTGAAATGTCAAGATTTTAGGCTGTTTTGGTACAAAAAAGTAGTGTCCACATGCGTGCACATGAGAGGGATATATTATATTGCAATATTCTTGCTATAATGGTAATTATGATAGCCACAAAAAGAAACCTACCAAGTCTTTATAAAAGAAAGATGGGTGGGAAAAGCTGCCTGAAGAACGCTTCTTCCTAGATGACAGAGTTGTGTTATCTTGATTTTCAGGTGCTGAAGAATTTGCTGTTGTGCTGTTTTGATACCATGTAGTGGTTTCGTAATTTTGACCTCTTAATGCTTTTACATAGTCTGTAAGCTTGCGATCAGCTTCTATAACATAATAAATTATAAATTTGAATAAAGAGTTTTCATATGCTACCCAGAAAACACATTGTCACCAATTTTTAATACTATTTATTTGACTAAATGGAGAAAATTTGATTAGTATATATTAATATATAAGAATCAGCAAAGATTTATTGGATAGTAATTAGATGCCTTTGCTTTGAACTGAAAGACGTCATATGCAACAGAAGAAAGAAACTGTAGTCATATTACTTTATGTTATCTGTACATTCAGACTATTGCTATGAATATATATGTGCGTGTGTACGTGTGTGCGTGTGTGAGAGAGAGAGATTCCGATTCGACGTCTAGTTCAGCTATCCTATGTACAAAGATCACCCACTCTCTGTGTCGTGTCACCCTTCTTTTGGTAATTGGTTGGCAAGTAGGCTCCAGAGCTTGTCCAAGTGCGTCTGGGCTGGCATGGTAGAGTTTTAGATGCGGCTCACTCTGGACTGAGATCTGCCCAGAGCGTTCGACATGGTATGTGTGGTTGGGCAGCGCTTCCACCATACAGTAGGGTCTCACGAACTTGGGCTGTAGCTTAGTCGACTGTCTGTGTCACCAACGGTAACTGACCATCCAAACGCAATTCCCTATTTAGTACAAAAAAGGTTCTTCTGAGTCCTCAGTCCGCACCTTCCACTGCTTCTCCCGCAGAGCATCATGGGCCTCCTCCATGATCTCAATCAACTTCTCATTGGTACTCATGTACTGGGGACTCGGGTGCTGGAACATTGTATGTCAGGTGTTTCGGAACCTGTGTCTCCTGGCTGAGCATCAGGAGGTTTGGGGTCTCCTGTGTGCTGGTGTATGGTGTGCTGCGGTAAGCCTGCGTGATTTGCGACAGCACCACATCCAATTCTTCCTGACTCCGGCCTAAGAGTAGGCTCCTGAGGGCATCACCCAACATCTGGTTGTTCCGCTCTACGACCCAATTCCCTTGCGGTTGATATGGGGTGGTTCGACTTTGATTCACCCCCTATATCCGGCAGAGGTCTCCCATCAATTGGGACTAGAACTGGGCACCCTGGTCTTTATGTATCTGCTCCAGTAAACTGAAATAACAGAATACATGTTGATCTAGGACCTGGGCCACCATGGGGGCTGACGCGTCTGGAATTGCCAGAGCATCTGCCCACCGGGTGCAGTGGTTCATGAGCACCAGTATCCAGGTATTTCCTTTGGCGGACAATAGCATAGGCCCAACGAGGTCAACCACCACTACTTGCCAGGGTTGACTAGCGTACAGCCAGCGTCGACCCTTGGTTTTCATGGGGCGGCCATGCTTAGTAGCTTGACAGACCTCACACTCCCGTATCTGCAGTCGTATGTCCCGAGTCATTCTGAGCCAATACCATCTCAGCTGCAGACACCTGATGACCCGACTGGCTCTAGCATGAGCCTGTTTATAGGTGTTCCAGATCACTTCCCGTTGGAGAGCAGTTGAACATACGACACGGTTTCTATCCTGCCGAAGGTTGTCTTTTGCCAATGCCATTGTCAGAAGGCCATTCGGACTGACCTTGAGGGAATCTTAGCGACCACAGAAAGGTTGGAACTCAACGTGTACCTGTAGCTGCTGTTCCTCGGTAGTTTGTTGGCCTTCTTTCTTGGCCCGGAAGATGTCAGCTACAGCTTTTAGTAGCCTCTCATAGAGTCGGCACAGCTCCTTGGCATTCTCGTACAGTGTGGGGTTGGCGCGGAGTGCATTGACACTATGTGGTTGGGTTATGGTCTGAAGATGGCCGTGCTCCAAACGATAGACGTCACCCTTCCTCAACTGTTCCTCAACGTCAAGGCGAGCAGGTTCCCCATCCCGTCTCTCAAAGTGCAGGCACTGCTTACAGTCCTCCCTTGGCTGGCAGCTGGCGGCTTACATTAGTTAAACAATTACTACAAAGGAACTATTCACTACGCAAAAAGCTCTACCAATAATTACAAGATTTAGGCCTCATAAATTTACGCAAATTTTAGCTATAATTATACTAGCGAAGCACATAGTTACTGAAATTTTCCAAGATATGGTGAAGAGAACTCCAATAAAATGTGTTAAATGGTTATCGTATAAATTTTCTCACAGTATGATAGTCAAGCACAGAAAATTAATACCAGTTTTATTGGCCTCAACTTAATTCATAAAAGTAAAGCACTAGTACTAGACTTTCTGAGTAATCTATGTTTAACACCTGGCTCTACAGTGCAAATTAGCAGTCTTAAATTCAAGTAAATTACATTACCAGTTCCTTTTTGCTCAAACGCGTAAAGTTCTTCTAAATTTCTAACATCTAGTAGTTCAGAAGGTGACAGTTTGTCCAGGCGAAAAGGATTGATGTTGCAAAAAGATACAGCAGGAAAGGGAATCTGCCCATACTTCATCTATTTAAGTAAAAAGAGCAATTAATAATTTTGCCTTTAATATTCTGAACAAGCTTTTCTTAGTTAATACTATGAGCATCTCTTATAAATTATATTATCATTTTAATTGTGCTTACCTTCATACTATGATCACCTATCTATGCAATTTCAGTCAGAATATATTATAAGTCGTTATAAACTATATTTCATATTTTAATAGGAGTTGCAATATTTACAATGGCATATTTATGTTTGTATTGCAAACCTTGTAAAATATTGTTTGAAGTTTAATGATTAAAACAGCAACATAAAGATTAAAACATATAATATTAGAGCAGCACAGATTATCCAACTTTAAAAAATTAACTTCAAAAAAGTAACTAAATTCTATACTTTTGTAATTTGCACTTACCTCAACTTGAAATGTAGACTCATATTGTTGGTATTGTATTATCAGTTTACAACAGAAGTATGTAAACACACAGATACCAGTTATAAATAGCAACACCCAGCATATCTTTCCAACCACATATTTATGTCCAACTATCTGTAAGGAGATAATATAAATTACTAACTACTTTCTGCACTTCTTTCTGCAAAATAATATCAGCATAAATACAAAATTATATTAAACTTCCGTTTCAAAGTAAATAATATTAGTTTTTGTTTATTTTTTAACATATAATAAAATGGCTGAAAACATTTTCCTGAACTTAAAAATTTGCAGATGAAGCCATCAGAATAAGTACATTGTGAGTTTTACAGATTTTGACTCAGTATAATCTTTGAAAAACAATATATAAAAAGATTATTTTTTTAGCCTATTCAAATGTCTTTGTTTGAAAACTATTATTTAAAACTATTATGCCCCTTTTAAATATCAACAGCTTCTCTTTCTAACCAAAACATTATGCAATAATGAATGAAGTTTTTTACTGATACAAACATAACTTAATTTAAATTGTAGTTTGAAATAATTGCAGGACATGAAAAACATTAACGTTACCTTAGGAGGTCCATGAGCACTGGTAGATTCTGAAAAGTTCTGTACCACTTTCTTTAGCTTTGGAGTTAACTCTCTTTGGTGCTGCTGAGTGTCTGTCATATCAAGAGTCATGAAGTTTCAGCAGGCTTACTCAATTGACCAAAATTGTAGAGTTGTTGGATTTTTTACACAGTTTTATTCTGTATGCAAAAGATAAGTTTCAAAGAAGTAACTGAATCATGCATCTTTTCAAAGATCACTGCTACCTCCATCTCTGGCACATATAATCTTTTTATGTTTTGCTACGTCATTCTATCCTAAGAATTTGATGCTGGCATATTAAAAGAAATATCCTTGTTTGCCATGCTCATGACAAGGATGTTACCGCTAATTGTTGGTCATCAGAATTTTGTCGTTATTATGATTTGGTAGAACTAGACAGCATACAGATAAACTGAAGCACAATTATACATGCTTTCTAGTCAAAAGGTCTCAGAGATTGTTTAATCGACTGTCTTTATATATTAGTGTGATATCTTATTTCAAAATTAATCAATTACAAAAAATGATTTAAATTGATGAGCCTATAAAATAAAAGCAACTTGTCAAAAAATTGTAAAAAAAATAACCTGACAAGCATTCAAACAAACTTTTTCACATATGCTTGTTAGTTTTAATATGAATGGCTATTATAATGTGAGGTATTTAGAATGTCATGGCTGTTTTAACAAAATTAAGTTCATATGACTTGATAATTTTAACTAGTCATAGAGAACATAACATAGATATGCTAAAGCAGCGCAAAAGTTGGACTATCAATAGTAAAAACCAAAGTTCTTTTTAATTTACAAAACCTAAGTGAGGTTCAACAAGAAATACCTATCATTTTTTTAATAGGTTACAATATTTTTAATATGTCGTGTGTCTTAATTTTAATTTGCAAGGGTCTATAAAATTATTTTATGTCTGTCTGGGGTGTGGTAAATACAGCTATAGGTGAGTAAAGAACCTAAATATATATATATATATATATATATATATATATATATATATATATATATATATATATATATATATATATATATATATATATATATATATATATATATATATATACTGCTAACAAAGTACTAGAGTATAACCTGCAATATGCAATAACTGAACACTATTCATAAGCTATTTGCAATCCTTCATATAACTTTCTAAATGTCTTGCAACTTGAAATTTAGACTCATATATTGTTGATATTGTATTATATTATCAGTTTATAACAGAATTATGTAAACAAATACCAGTTATAAACAGTAAAACCCAGCATATCTGATGTCTGACCAGCTATATACTTTTATTTAGCTATTCACTAACTATAGCGATGAATAATATTCCCTCCTAGTATATGCGCATATAGGCATGCATATAGTCACAACAAAAACGTACCAGCATACGTATATAAATATGTCACAATAAATAAAGATAAGTCAATGAAAGTGGCCATGAGCATGTTCAAATTAGCTACATAAGTATTTAGATTTACTTTTATAGTTGTTTATCATCTGTACCATACCGTCTGCATCCTCTACAGGATTTGATGTTTGGCTGTATTATCAGCTTCAGTTTGATCTATCTCCAAGGGAAGTAATGCTTCCTCCAGCTCGGCTAGAGTTTCAGTCTGGTGGCACTCCACAGTGTTGTCTCCAGGGTTGAACAAGCTCGTTATTATACACTCTAATGCTCCGTAGCTGAGTTTTTTACAATCAAGGTTTTGATCGTGGTATCACTTTGATTAGTCCCCAATCTAGTTTTTAGCATACTGAGACATTGTCAAACTGTGATTGACAAAAAGTGTTAACCAATCAAGTATATTATGATTCCTTTTTTAACGTCAATAGCTCTTCTCAAGACTACAAATTAAATTTCAAATAGATATGTTTGAATAAACATAATTTGAGCTCATCGTTTAGTCACTTTCTGGAATAGTATAGAAACTAGATAATTGTAATTCATGATTGTCTCGCTCATGATTTACGCTGACCGAATTGTTTGGTTGATGCAGCACACCTCATGCTAAAAGCTTTAGCTAACTAAATATTTACAATTCAGGGAAAGACAATCCTGTACCCAATAACAGCACATAGAGCATCAGAACAGACAACTCCTATCTTGATGCAATAAATGCAGGAGCACACAACTCTAACTTCATTGACAGCACCAACAGTACAGTGATAGACAACTCCCATCCTTAATGCCAGGACCACCAACATGACAGTACAGAAACCACCAAATCATCAAATGCTTCTTAAGGAGCATATGCAAATTAGAGTAGCTTCAACTCTTGCTATAAATATCATCAAATTACTAAAAAAGTATTAATCTGGACCTATACATCCGCAGAGTCATGTGCAATAATTTTGATGTGTTCCAGGTTGAGCTGATGTTAGCTTCAAAAGCATTGGACACCACAGCAGCAATACATTTTTGTGATTCAAGTATTACATAATTTATAATATTATTTCTAATCTAATATAGTTAGAGTTAGAAGAGAAAGGCTAAATACACTTTGCTGGTTTGCTATAATCTATAGTTAAAGCTCAAGAGCTTTTCTCTTAGGCTTTCACAGAGGTTTCAACTGCTTTTTGCCAATGTTGTTTTTACTTCTACATATACAGGATAAATGTCATGTTATGTAGTGCAGTACAATTAATAGACTGATAAAAAGCTTATGGATTATTGAATAGCAGCAAACCCTAATTACCACATATGACGTATGCTTTCCATTTACAGTTGTTTCACTCCATCCATGCTTCTGTGTAAAATTAGGAATTCCAAAATTGTGCTAGTTTATCATTTCAAAAGGTCAGAATAACATTATTACTGTAATACTGTGTCTCAAATTGGGTCACATCAATCATTTTTAGAGAAACTAAACTGAGGGCACACCAATCCCAATTTAATCCTTTGTGACAAGATAAATTGTATTGGCTGTAATCCAACAATGACAATAAACCTGGTGTGTCATTTCCATATTGCTGTGGCATACATTATCACCTTAGAGTTTGTTGTATTAGTTGAACTAATGCAGTAAGGATACAAGTGGCCGACCACTAGCACGTGTTTAGTCTCGTATAACTGGCCTGTTCGTTGAATGTAAACAAAACTCAGTTAGTGTACATCTGCATGCCATCACTTTGACAATTGCTACACCGTGCTGAGTTTTAAGAAGACCGACGTGTTAAACTAAAGCATCAAAGATGTCTCTGACTGGTAGTGATTCTGGAGGCGCAAAGAAAGAGCTGACAGAGAGTTATTACCTTGACACCAGTCATCCATTGACCTCTAGAAAGCTAGATGAGTTTCTAGAAGAGGCCTGTTTAAAGAATAATGATCGCTACATGACCTGGGTCAATCCCTATGAGAAGATGTCACATAAAGAGTTTTACACAAAGGTAAGTAATTTAATTCCTCATTTCCAATTTTACCACCATGCAGCTTTATGTTTTTATGGCACATTGTTTCTCACTCAGGTTCTTGTGATACATTGAATGTGTGCCGTTGTAGACATAGTAATACTTAGTGTTCTTTTAGCTCTAACTGTATCACAAGCCTATTTATACAGCCCATGCAGTTGGTATCTTGATTATAAAGCCAAGCTTAAATGATATGTAATGTATTTCTGAATTCTATCACATCTCTCTAACAACTTTTATTAGTTGATGCTCTAGATATAAACTGCAAGTCATTGTGTTTCTACTGCATGTATTATAAATATAATCTGCCTATGTTCCACAGGCTATGGTGCTCGCCAAAGGACTGCTAGCTATCGGTATGAAAAGAGGAGACACATTTTGTAGCTTTGGTTCCCAAGGTTCAGACCCTGTCCTGCTACTGATAGCTTGTGCTTCACTCGGCATAAAATACACAGTGAGTTTTATAGAAGCAGGTGTGGTGGTGGAGAATTTTCTAGACTAGAATTAAAGCAATAAGAGTAATATTCTCTTAAAAATTACAACTTCAGTCCAAACTAAAATTTATTGTGAAAATCAAAGAGCTCAGCTTATTGAAATTTCTCCACTACTGCATATAAATGATGAGGCTTTGACAATCAACGAAGGCTTGTAACTCCAAATAGCACTATATAGCTATATAATCAAAGCTTGCAAACAAGTTTATCTGATCACATGCTTGTCATAGCTAGATAGCAGTTATCAAGTTTCCTGTGCAACTTGATAACTGCTCACTTTTAGTTGACCTTAATATGACTTATTAATATAGACTCTGATATTCAACAGGTTGCTTAGTACAAATATCTAATCTACTTTCCCTAGACTGTTGCCTTTGAAAACTTCAAGTCTCACAATTACCTTTTCAGTTTATAAATAACATTTACAATAATTAACCAAGGCATGTGTAGTAAGTAAGTGGTACTAATTGTAGGCCATGCAATGCAAGCTATCAATGCCAGGTTTTAAATCCTCTTGAAAAAAAACAACCATCTTACCTTACTTGTCATATTAGGTTTCCAGTTAGCAAGCACTTGTAAGCCTAGGGCCACACTGTGCGTATTTTCGCATGCGAAAATTGAAATCGAAAGTAGCAAAGGTGTCCACTGTGCGCGTTGAGAAAACGTTCGCACTTGTCGCTCTGCATTTTCAACGCAAGTGCGAATCGTCTCTGTCGTCGTCACCTAATTGGCTGGTAGTTATTCAGCGAGCCCAATTTCTTTATTTTAGTGCTACATTCCAGTAAATTGCGTTTTATTGAAAGCGAGTGCGATTTAAAAATGAAAGCTTTATTTATCACGCATCACTGACGCTACAGTGGACACCTTTGCTACTTGTGATTTCAATTTTCGCATGCGAAAATACGCACCGTGTGGCCCTAGGCTTACTGCTGCAAGGCACTCAGCAGAATTTGACTTATGCATTGTGCTCTTTGCATGCACTAAGAAATCTATAGCTCTAACATCTCAGATGTCAAATAACTTGTCTAACATGCCATATATTCTGGCCCTTAAATCCCCAGCAACAGTTATGTAGTCAACTCTTTTTTAAATACATAAACATGTGCTATATTGGTCTCAGTTTTAGACTCACACAGCATGATTTATTAAACCCAAGTTTAACAGGAAAAATCAGAAATACATCAAGCTACAAATTATCTATAATCTGTGACATTCATGATATAGTTAGAGGGACTGAGCATTACTATTCTAGTTTATATTATTTTGTGATGTTTACATGACAGGCATTTTCAAAAATCATTAAATATGTTGGCTTGGCTGTTTTAGTTGAGGTTTTGTGTTGACAAAGTAGATATTACAGTGGGGAGAGGAGGGTGTCTCGCTTGCAGGTTATAGCCTTGGTCTTTCTTGTATGCTCAACATTAGGTCTTATTTTCCCCAATGACTTAGAACAATAGATTAATTTCTAGAATTTTCAGCTTCACTCTGTCTGCAAGTTTATTCTGTTTTAGACACAATTAAGTCTGATTTGTGGGTTTGGTAACATGCAACATTCTGAAACAGAGCTGGGTTTGGTTTGTTTCACCTCAACCATTGCTCACTGATAAATATTCCACTGCGATGGCTCAAACTCAAAAACCTATCGAAAATTTTTTGGTGTTTGGCTTGAAGCCCCATTTAGTCTTTTTTTCCTTGAAGTCTGGATGCCAGCCATATCTATAAAAAATAAGAAAATGTTTTTGTCCATCAATCTTGAGTATTTTGAGAATTCGTCAACCAATCATCATTCTTCGTTTATGTTCTAGGTGCAGATATACTAGTTGTAAAACACATGTGCCTTGCACTCCAATGTACCTCAGCATAAACAACATCGTATTTTAATACTCTGGTAAATGATTTGCTAATAAATAGCTTATACAACCACAAATTGGCTCATAGCCAAATTTCCTGTTCCCAATCCTTCATATTATTATGTCATAAATATTGGCATATGACACCACACATAGATTTCTGCAACCACCTGCTATTTATTTCATTGCATCACATAACTCTCAGCTTGTCCAACACTCAGTTCAGTTCTGTATGAATAGAAAGCTTCCAGTGACATGTCCTTCAATAACATCATAAACAGAGCAAATATGCTAAATGATAATCTATAATATTATGCTATATGATATATGCTATATATAATATTATATAGCATATGATATATGCTATATGTTTTTTCATACGGATTGCGATACACTTATATGTCTGTAACCTACCAAAACAAGTTTTTTCACAATATTTTTCCTGTATATAGTAGCAAGTTTAAACTAATTCTTAGGGGGCCATCCATAAATTATGTCACACTTTATTCAGCACTTTTTGACCCCCCCCTCCCCCCTTGTCACAAAGTGTCACGCTTATATGACCCCCTCCCCCCATGTGATGTCACACAGATTATGTAAACGCCCTTTTAAGATTAAATGGCATGACATGAACCACACTAATGGTTACATTATATAGGTCACAGGTGCAGAGGTCAAGGAGTGGGATTTTTGCTAATTGGTCTGGGGAGGGGGGTCTGTTTTTATTGTGCTTTATATTGACAAAAAATACATGTATATGATGTTTTATGTTCAGTATTAATACATATCTGAAATATTTTGTTTTGGTAAAATATTTGAAAATGTGACATCACACATATCTACCCTCCCCCCTCCCCCCTGTCACAAACTGTCACACATGAGGGTACCCCCTCCCCCCCCTTGAGCGTGACATAATTTCTGGATGGCCCCTAGTTGCCTTTCCCAAGGATATCAGCGAATAATACTCTTATATTCATTATTTAAATGCTTTTTGCTTTTGCCTTTTGTCAGTTTAGTGTTGCAAAGTTGGATGTTAGCCAGTGTATTAAGTAGTCATTGCTATTAGTCTAGAAGTAACCTCCCAAAAAGTGCTCAAAAAATTGGCTTATTACACTTTACTAGGTGGCCACTCAAAAAAAGTTGTTTTTAGATCAAAATTTTGTGCTGATTCTGAATCTACAAACTCTAGAATTCTATCTCTACCCAAACTCAAGATATTGCAAAAAACAAATCGGCATTTGTGAATTGTGCAAAATAGTATCCAATTTTATCAAGCTATCTTGAAGAAAAAATATTTGTTAAAATACCAAAAATAATTGCCTCTTACTTAGAATTCTATGCTGATACTGAATTTAAAGACTGCAAGAGGCTATCTCAAATTATAACCAAGTTGTTTATATAAACATATATAGTCTAGAAGTAACCTCCCAAAAAGTGCTCAAAAAATTGGCTTATTACACTTTACTAAATGGCCACTCAAAAAAAGTTGTTTTTAGATCAGAATTTTGTGCTGATTCTGAATCTACAAACTTTAAAATTCTATCTCTACCCAAACTCAAGTTATTGCAAAAAACAAATCGACATTTTAGATGGGTGATAAAAAGAAATGTGGATTGTGCAAAATAGTATCCAATTTTATCAAGCTATCTTGAAGAAAAAATATTTGCTGAAATACCAAAAATAATTGCCTCTTACTTAGAATTCTATGCTGATATTGAATTTATAAAGACTGCAAGACACTATCTCAAATTAAAACCAAGTTGTTTATATAAACATATGTGTTTGTTATGAATCGACATATATTGCATGAGGCATAAGCATGCAGAATAATCATGTATGACCAAGCTATTTATACAAAAATAAAAACAAAGTCATGCTGATGTGTGAAAAAACTATATTATTTATAAAATTATAGTACAAAATAAATGTTGAAATGAATAAGTATTGAAATCTTTTGAGCTCAGCCCAAGTGAACCATTTGCTATAGTCTGTGGGTAGCCGTTGAACGTCTGCAAAAATCAACAAGATTTTGTAAAATTATTTAGAGGAACAGAAGCATGACAGATTATCAAAATCAAATTGGTTGCAGCAAAATATATAACAAATGTCTAAAAATAGTGCTTTATTATGAAAAAGTATTCTCGTCACCATTGTCACTGCCATCAGTCTCATCAGTTTTATCCCCAATATAGAGCTTCTTCTCAGACAATCCTTACATTGACAAACATCAGTGTATGCACTGCATTTGAGACTTCTGACATCCACATCTTGATATGTTGCAGCTGGTCTTACAGGAGCAGTTTAAACTTTGCAATATACATGTTCAGGTACGGAAGCTTGAATCTTTTTATAATATTCTGGGGGTAATGCATCAATATAGGCTGTTGTCACTCTTCTCCAAATGGCTGCCTGATAATTTGCTCTTTTTACATGCAAATTTAATTCATCATTTGTTGGAGGCAAACTCTATTAAGTTATTTTAGACGGTGAACGAAATACAGAGTATCAGACATTATCTATATATGGATTTCCTGCTCCATAAAGCTTATAGACAAATTGTTCTACTTCAGCCGCTGTGATTGCTTACAGCTTAAAATACTTCCCAAGGTGTTCAAAGTTTCCCATACATTATGGATATTTTCTCAAAAAAGAGTAGGCTGTGCGCTATCATTTTCCATAAAAAGCACTATAGTCGAATAAAAACCTGTTAAAGCATGAAATCTACCAAGTGCTGCACACAACTGCGGTCTGGATTTATTTGCTGCAATGTTGACATCCAAATATCTATAATATGATTATGGTTTCCTCCCAGATAGACGCTATTTTTATTTTGTTACCATATATATTAATATTACCTATATAACTGATGAATTGATTGCTAATATGCTAATAGCTATATGTAGCTAATACATATACTAATACTAATACTAATACTAATATAGTAATACATTAATAATAGACACTATCTTTAATGGATACTTAATAGCAAAATATATTTTCAAACATCAGACAAGATGTATAAAATAATATACAAAATTAAAAGTTAATGCAAATCAAAAAAATTTATTTATGTGCTAAATAACAAGCAATTGATCCAAGTTTATTTAAATATACATATATTTCAATAATATTAAAATAAGTTGCACATGAAAATACATTTTACCAAAATAAATAACTAGCGTCTAAATAGGAACTTTAGTCTAGCCTCTATCTGGCATGACACCATGATTACCACACCAGTGAAAAAAAAAATTGGTAAGAAAGTAATGTTTTGCAAATAGCGAGACTTAGGATGAAAGATTGAGATTTGATTATTACACGTGAGATTATGATGTTCATAAGATATTTTGCATGTAACAAAGTT
Source organism: Bugula neritina (assembly GCA_964035545.1). Lineage (NCBI taxonomy): Eukaryota > Metazoa > Bryozoa > Gymnolaemata > Cheilostomatida > Bugulidae > Bugula > Bugula neritina. The sequence goes on from OZ037773.1 coordinate 9,872,142, forward strand.
TGTGTATCTGCTTCCTCATGATCTAATTGTAAGCATTTGAGTTCTGCTTTCTTAGGAATTCCACCATGTTTGGTAAAATTGTAGCGAACGCAATTTTTTTTGGTATGCATCAACTATAATAACCATATTGTTCTCTAAAATATTTTTACTCCATGTTTCACGAAAAAATGCACCAGTCTCAAACTCAGCTTATTTTATTTGCTGATAAGAAATTATTATTTTTGTAACAAATGGCACACATGAAAAAAGTACATGCCTATGATTTTTGAATGAGGCAGCCCAAGATCATTTTTCTAATGGGTGGTCTAAACTTAACCATATATATTAAACATTATAGGAAAGCTTTAGGGTATTTCTTCTGAGATAAATTGGCTCTATAGTCATTATATCAAGATAGTATAAAAATATGCATTTTAACCAATAGCATTGTTTTAAAAACCAGATTGCTTATGTATATATAGTTCAGCCTAAATTTATTAGCAAAGCTCAATTGTACACATTTAAAATATTATCTTCCGGAGTCCAGATCAACTAGCTCATGCTTCTCATTACTTTTTTGTAAAAGTAGTTATTATATAATAAAAACGGTGAAGAAAATCATTATCAGACACAGCTTTACTTATAATTCGCCTTTTTTATAGCCGTTCAATAATAATGTTTGCCTTATAACTAATAAACCCATTCCTTTGTTTGTTTTCGTCCAAATAATCCACTTTTTTCAGATTTTTTCACAAGAAAATCACTAGAAATAAACTCAGAGAAGTGAAAAACACATCTATGATTATCTGCAAGAGTTTTTGCTTGTATATATAATAAACTAGCTTCAATAATTTCAAGGTAATATTTAATAGATTTGGACAAAGTTGTGGGGAAACAACTCCTGTAACATTTAAAAGAGTTTTTGTGATTAACCGGGTGAACAGAAAAATTTAGAGTTGTTATAAAAGAAAAGTGAAAAAAGTATCTATAATTATTAGCAAATTTATTTTGCTTATATAAAATAAATTAGCTTAAATAATTCTAAAATATTTAGCCGATTCACAAAAACGTTGAGAGAAAACAACTCCTGATTAATTTTAAAAGTTTGAAGCGTTTTTGTGGCTAACTGG
>OZ037773.1:9878250-10003250 GCA_964035545.1 Bugula neritina
AATAATATGTGACTAAATCATTTATTTTCAGAGTACAACTCATAATTCACCGCGCAGACTACCTCGTCAAGATTGCCAATGATCTCTCTTACAAGGATCAGTACGACCTCAAATCTCTAAGTTCGCTAGTTATTGGGGGGTATCTATCTTCCCCCGAACTGAAACAGAAACTCGCAGCCTTCGCCCCTTACTCTATGGTTAGATTATCAGACAAGGGCAGATAACTCTATTGCTAAATTCGATTTAACTATTTTTAAATTTTATTATTGAATTTTTTATTTTATTGTGTTTTAAATTAAGTTTTAAATTTCTTACACATATTTTCATTAACTGGACAAAATACTTATGAAGATAAGATGCTTTTAGCATTTCAGTTTAGCCTTGACCCTTGTTTACAGGATGGCTATGGTGGTACAGAATTTTTAAACTCTATTGACCCTGCCCCGATTAGTTTGCTTCCTCCCGAGAAGATCAACACGGTCGGCAAGCCAGCAACCAACGTTGAGGTTGGCACTACACAATCATATATTCCGGAAACTTCAATAAAAGGAGATGCTAACTTTACAAGAGTTATGTTAACCTGCATAACTTTTATTTGCCTAACTATAGCTCATATTTTTATAGTAAATCTGTTTTGTGTTTAGATGAAGATTGTAAATGAAAGCGGTGAGATTGTACCAGTGAACGAAAAGGGGGAGTTGTATGTCAAAGGTTGGCCTCTGTTCATTGAATACAAGGATCAACCGGAGCTGACAGCTAAGGCTATGAGTGAAGATGGATGGTACAAGACTGGGTGTGTTGTTACTGAATATTATCATTATTTTATTACAGCTATTAGAAATACGGATGCAGAAATTATAATTATATTAGATAACATTGTCAAAAGTTTTGTAGTAATTTACAAAACTCTAAGCACCAAACAACTTGTATTGAATGTTGACTTGCCTTATGAAAAAGTGTGTGGATTTTCGTACATGCATGGTTCTATTAGTTTCAAATTTAGAATTTTGTAAAACTTTATTTTTGCTCTAAAACAAGAAGCATTTAGTAATTATTTAGTTTTCAATACAAATTAAAAAAAGTCAAAATTATTTTCAGTAGTTGCGAAACATTTGTAAAATTTTATTTTAGAGTAATGACAATCTAGTTTTAGCTCTCAATATTTGTAAATGACAATTTATTAAACAGTTTAAGAAATAAAAAAATTACTTACACTGAAAAGCTTATTCGAAATTATTGTTTAATTATATTATTCTTCAAATTTTGTAGCCAACTTGCACAAAAATGGTCAAGAATCCTTTTAGCATCTGTAACATTTTGGCACACTACTCTTCTCTAGTCCTAAAATTTTGTGTGAAAAAATTTGCTGCAATATTTTTACTCAATAATAGAAAATTATTTTTGTAGAATAAATGTATGGTATTATTACTTGCAGAGACATGGTCTCAATGGACAAAGACGGATACCTGTATCACTTTGGGAGACTTTCAAATGCTGAAAGATGGAAAATCAACTCTAGAGTTGTCTACTCAATTAGCATGGAATCCGTTCTAATGACTCACCCTCATGTCAGATTCAGTATGGTAAACTGACGAATTAGTATATTCTGATGATATAATGGTTTTAAAACTATGAAGTCTTGAATGATCATTCATAGAGAAATCTAATTCTATGTATTAGATCAACTCACAATTACATGCATAGCATAATTAATCTTGTTGAGGTTCCTTTAATTTGGAGAATAAAAATTAAAAAATTTTCTAAGCATTTTTATTTACACATATTTTTGACCTTATTAATTTAAAGTGATCGCTAGAATTATTTTCCGACTTAGAAACTTACTTCTTAATCACTACGAAAAAAATCATTATTCAAGGTTATTTTTAAAGCGCAGGATTTAAAAATTTTTATGGTTTCTACAAATTTTTCGGACTTCAAATCCCAATATTATTTTCTGACAGGTTATCGGCACAGACAATGGAAAAGGTCATGACCTCAACTATGTCATAGAGTAAGTTTTTCCTTCGGTATATAAACTAGATTTATCTAATTTTTAACATCAACACATTTCTATAAGTTTAACACTTCTGTAGCATTAAAGAAAATAAATATTTTTAGAGTGTCATTTTTCACATTTGTAACTATGGTAACTATGTTAGTTGAACTATGAGCTTGATCACAGTTTCTAACTAAAGTCAAGGTTATATCAAGCTACCCGTGATGCACTATTGTGATTACCTGTTGCTATGACAACTATTTTCAGGCCAGCTCCAGACTCGACCTTGACATTTGAGGAGATAAAAAAGTTTTCTGTTGAAAAGGTGACATTTTAAGCTATTAAATATAGAAAAGTTTGTGCGCGAAATTTTCGGCAGATTTAGTTACTTGAATGAAAATCAATTAACAAAGTTTCTTTGTTGATTTTTTTTTAAATTAGTGTTGACAATTGGTGCCAAGCATAAACACTGTTGCATTTTAAAATTGTTTCACTGATTGATTTTATTTAGCAAGTTTTATATAATTTTATACATAAACTGTTAAACTTTAGCCCATATATTTACTTAATGTTTTGCAATTTGCTAACTGTAATCAGTTATGCTAAGTTTTAATCTCGTGTCAATTTCTCTGTAATAATGTCACATACACACTTTTATATTTTCTTGTAAAGTAATCAATTAATTTCTATGTTAATTTAGATGTACAACTCCCAGGAATGGCCAACTAGAATATTCTTTTATTCGTATGATGACATGCCAAAAACAGCTGGATCACGCCCGAAGGTAGTCTTTCATTCTATGAGAAGGACTAATACTGGAGAATTATGTTGTGAATAAATCAGTTTATTTGTTTGATACAGACAAGGTTTTTAAATGAGAGAAGAAATAGCTTACCTTCAGTCTCAGAGTTGTTCACTATATCATTGAGTACTTGAGTATATACTTGCTTTAGTAGCATTTACATAACGCAGCTGTTTGTGGTGTTGCAGGTTCACCGAAAAGCAATGACTGAGATGATAGCTAAGAGAGTGCAAGCTGACCCCGCGGATGGTGCCACCAACTTGTGAATGTCTATTAATTTACTTTGTCTGTGACAAAATTGAATTTATGCTATTTTCTGGTTTTAATATAATTATAAATTTAAATAATATTAGCGCATTTGATTTAATATTGACAAATAAGATATATTTAACTTTATTGATTTATGGTAGTTTATCATTTTGTTTCTAACTCATGCAATGTATATACACCAAAAATTGTTTATCTTTCAGGTTATTTTGACTTCTTTGACAGGAAATGTGACGGGCTCATTTTTTGCATAATTTTATGATTTAGCTATATATTTATATAAATCATTCAGTGTGTAATTCATGCATTATGAAAAAATATATTATGTACTCTTTTAATTAAATGACACATCCAACATGTTGAACAAAAACATACCAAATAAACACATGCTGTAAATATTATGTAATCAAAGATTGTATATATGCTTATGCTTAATATAATCTCACAAATGAGTAGAGTAAACGGGAGTTGCCAGTCTTTGAAAATTTCATTTTATAAAAGAAAAGACAACTCCTGTTGCAAAACTGCAACTATATAAAGAGAAAACAACTCCTTACTGAAAAAATACAATAGATGCAATGTTATAATATATATATGACACTAAAATATAACCAGTGCATATATCCAAAAGACATATTAATATTTTTAGATGTTCATTTGACTCTCATGCTAAGTTATATAATATATAATGCTGCATAGAATACCCTCACATACATGCACATCAATCTATCTAAATTGAAGTGAGTAATGTAGGTGTACATATAGTTATAGTGGCTGTGGTTTATAAATGATAAATATAAGACAAAAGAACAAAGGACTGCTCAAGCTGGCATTAAAACAAAAAGTTGTATGCCATGTTCAATAATGTTTACATTATTTGAATTTCAAAATACTATTTTCTTCAAATAACTTTGTTTAAGTTGATAAACAGCTACCAGCATGCTAAATTTCATTATTGCTTTCTGTTTATTTATATAATTATTTATACATCCAGTCACTATAGGCTCCTGGTTTGTTTCCTTATTTCGGTGTTTAGCATCGTGTCAACCAGCACGTCTTTTCACCCAGCAGGTTATACTGTGCATGCTTTACCCCGTTGTGAAAGAATTTAGTAGTAGCAGGCTTCTACACCAGTTCACCAAACTTAAAGAACGTGAATACTTCGACGCAGACCAGACCATATCAAATCTTACTAGACCATATCAAACCAGACTAGTCCATATCAAACCAGACCAGACCATATCAAACCAGACCAGACCACATGCATCAAATCAGACCAGACCATATCAAACCTTACTAGACCATAGTATACCAGACCAGACCATATCAAACCTTACTAGATCATAGTATACCAGACCAGACCATATCAAACCTTACTAGACCATATCAAACCAGACTAGTCCATATCAAACCAGACCAGACCATATCAAACCAGACCAGACCACATGCATCAAATCAGACCAGACCATATCAAACCTTACTAGATCATAGTATACCAGACCAGACCATATCAAACCAGACTAGACCATAGTAGACGAGACCATACCAGACCAGAAAGATCATAATAGTCTAGACTATGTTAGACTAACCCAGGCCCTATTACTAGACCATGGGGAAAATATATTATAGATTTCGTGGATGGTTGCTCCTGCATTCAATTATGAAAATATAAGATAGAACAATTTTTTATTGCATTAGAATCTATAACCTTTAGTGATAGTGCGTCTTTTTCTTATTAGTGTGAATCTACACAGAGGAACACGGTAAAGAATTAGTGAAAGGAGACCTTATATCTTGTTTCCTTGCTTGTTTCTTTGTTTGTTGATTTTATTATCATGGTATTTAGCAAAACAGTATAAATGCAAGGGAAGTAATGCATGATGCAACCCAATGCACTATATATATAGTCATGCACAGGCAGACACAAACTGATGACTCTCTGTCAAATAGATATACAATCCACAACGCCTACTTTAACAGGCTAGCCTTAGCATTTTCCTAAATTTAAAAGAGCCAGTTATTGATTGTGGAAAGATTGGCAGTTCATTCCACAGAGCCCAAATTTCTCCTTTGACTTAAGATCATTTATTAAAGTTAAAGAAGTTGTCAATGCACCAAAAGCTACTTCCTGTTCAGCTAAGCACTCGATCAGACTCTACAAACTCATTCTTTCCAAAAATCCCCCATTGCCTCATTGAAAACCAACTAAATCATACAAAATCATTTTCAACTTCATTTATATTGCAACACCAATATGAAACACAATATGCACCACTATAGTTCCTATATTATGTCATACAAGGAATTCTTTTTAGGAATGAAGATAGTTTGCCCTTCTAGTGTTACAACAGCATGAATAAAATAAAGCTCAATGAATTATCTCAACTTATTTAAGTTAAGCACACAGGTGCAATCTTTTCAGAATACAAATAAAATACTCATCTCCATTCATATACTGAAATGATGATTGCATCTCAAAAGAGATTGGTTTGAGCTGCTACAATAGTTTTACTTCCTCTACGCCTTGTTTAATATTTGATGAAATGCAAATTTACACAATGCAGCATTAGTAGCTCTGCTACTACTTATAAAAGTTTGATGAATTGAACTATCAGTGTGGGATGTGACTGAGTTATTGTACTGAGTTGGGGCAGGGATTGTGGAGCACTGAATAAGAGTAGTGTCACTTCTTCAACTATAACATCTCATATACACTGTAAGTATGTGTTTAACCAAGTAAACTGTTTGTATAATAATGTTTTCAGTAAGTCTTTGTTTAATATAGACTATACAATTTTACTGGATGTGCTAACGATGTGCAGCTATGGTGTCCAAGTTTTATATCTTTCTGCTTTTGTTTTGCAACCAACTTATTCCCTGAAGAAAACATCATCTTTGAATAAACAGGATAAAATATTAGATTCTAAAGCCATAAACTCTGCTCACGTTTTCAAATAAACTCAAAATATTATTATTTTTCCAGTAAAACAGGAACTACATGCATAATACAAATCAATTGTAGCTTTTTTACTGATTCTAATCAACCATTATACCCAGTGGATTGCAGAACAACATGTGAGGGTTACAAGTTGAGACGTGTTTTAATACAAAGTTGTTTGACATCCATTCACACGTCAGTGTAACCAGAGAATTGTCAGTGTAACTCAATACACTCTACTCACAGCTTCATCCTGTGCATTCAATAGCAGAACTTAATATGAGAGCATATCATGCAATAGATAGCACGTATTGATTTACCCATTTGGATAAACTTATCACACAGCAAAACAAACTTTATTTGTAGCGCTAAGAGCTACTTGTGTTCAAACAGGAAAGTGACAGCTAAGTTATACAAGTCTGGTTATAGATTATCTGGAAAAGGTTGAGTTTAAATTGGAGAATATTATATAAGGCTTCCAGGTAAGTGCATTGTGTTGAGTTGAAGATTAACATCAAATGCTCGATATGATTGATTTATGGTAAAAGAATTACATAAGGTTATAAAATGTTTCCGGTTAGAATTGTATTTGAAAAGCGGGTGAGATTGAAGTAATATTGGTAATATTTGTTGTAATACTATTCATAACAAATACAGACATGAAATACTTAGTATAGGTTCCTAGCAAAATCAGTGTTGATGTTTTTGCAGATTCAGATTTTGCACTATCGATCTTTTAGCTGCAAGCAGAAATTTTGACTTGCTTATATATACTGCCTCAAGCTTCTGAAAAATACATAGGAAAGTTGACACATGTTCATTTCAAATACATATATTTATGTATATGAAGATAAACAAGTGAAGGGATGCGTGTAAACTTGAGCAAATACATAAATCTTCATGTCAATACTCGTTCTTTGTTATATACCTAATAATTTATTCACTGTCAACCCTATAGCTTTCAAAATGTAGTGAAAAGTGCACCATCTTCTTTTTCATTCGCAAATTTGCCAAGCTGTAAGAAAATTATTCATTATAGATTTAAAGATTTTTACATAAAGTTTTAAAGGCAGAATTTGTATATTACATTTTAAAGACGGATTAATTATATAAGAGATAATTACTATGAAAACATTTATACTGCTACCAAAGTCTAGTACTCTCTTATTTATAGTGAATAATCGCCTCTTCAATTAGACTAAGAATTGCTGTTATATATACTACAACACGGCTTATTGTTACTAAAAGCAGACAACATAATGTAGAAGTGTAGACGTGTGTATTATAACAGCAGGCTATTTTAGGGCCTCATAAAGTAATAAAATAAGATTTCATCTAGCTACCAGCTCTTATTAAAAAATAAGGTGATTGTTTCATGTCAATTGAGAAGTTATGAAATAAGCAGAATTCATAATATAACATAAAACACAGTCAAGATCTCTTTAAAGTATAGTAAGCAGTTTGCAACGGATTTAACTGCTGCTTTTATAGTCAGCTTTAAAGTTTTTCTAAACTTTAATTAAACTGCTTTAAATAATGGAATCAAAGTCATTGCTAATTTTAATTACATATTAAACCTCTCAAGAGATATGAACTTTTTTAGGTTTAATTTATTATATTGGCATAGGATGTAAGCGTTAGTTATTCAGAGGTGAGTTTATATGTGGAATATACAGGTATGGCTTCTTCTTTGGTCTAGTTTTGATGTAAAGGTAGTTAATTACTGATTGGTAGTTTAATTGGAAATCAATAACATACTTTAATGTTTCAGACAATCATACGTCTATTTTTAGTGAAATTAACATCTGTTATAGGTATAAAATATTGCCGTACTAGTTATTCGTTAGCCTGGATTGCTCCAGTAGAGTAGTGAGTAGAAAATATTATTTTTTAATTTAATTATTACTTTAAATATACAGACATACGTGTATATTTTGAGTGCTTAGAAATGTTGTGTAACAATTGTTAAAGCTCAGCAATGCTATAACTGATTTACATATTTTGATCAGAAAATGCTAAATTTTATTGAAATCCTTTTTGAAATTTCACAACATAGTTTTTCAACTTGAAATTTAATATTTCTGCAAGCATAAATTAGTCGGAAGAACTGTGCAAATGTTTATGATAATTTTTTTTATTTTTTAGTCTACAATACTATATACAGTTAATTTCAGCAAATATATAATTATTATTTATATTTTTAAAATAAAATATAAAGCAGCTTTGTTTTCTACAATTAATTTGATTGATTGTTTCATAGACACATGACTAAATATGATATTTATAGACGAAGCATCATTAAATATATTGATGCAATATACAGTGTATTCTAAAATATAAAGCTCCCTGCTAGAGTAATTATAAGTCTGGACTAATTACTTTGCATTAAAATAAAAAATGCTCTATGCATACAGCTTTAGCAAATTTTTGTGTAATTTCGTTCAAAAGAGTTATTCATATTATATTAAAAATTGGACTATTTAAATTAAGATTCATCAAATAAAATGTTTAATGCATTTATCAAAAAAATATGTAAGCTGTATTTTGAATTAATGTAAATAGCTATATGCATGCCTACCAATGAAAAGCTATCAATTTATGATTTTATATTTCTCTAAATCTAAATAGTTTGTCGAAATTGTTTTTGTTGTAATTGTGCATTTCATATTTTGATCAAATGTTTTTAGTTTTGTCAAAACTTTTATATAAGTAAATTTGGATAAATCAAGTTGTAAGCATTAAGGTAGATGATTTCTGCGCTAATTTTAGGTTACATTGCTATTGACCTTAGCAGCAGTTGCAACTTTTCAATAAACACGCTAATGTTACTTAAAAGCAAATTCCAACATTTTTACTGTGCATATTGACATGAATCAAAGCTATTTCCACATTAATTTAATTGTCTTCTTTATTTTTAGTACATCAAGTAGAAGTGAGTGGCTGAGAACTGCTTCTAAGATGGCTTTAGAGATAGAGTCTGGCACATCATTGTTTGACTACAGCACCACCACATCATTGTTTGACTACGATAAGCTGTATGAAACTGAAGATCTGTTATACCAAACCGTAGGCACAATCACCTTATTCATCGGTACGGTAGGGCACATCCTTTCCATCATCACAGTAATGTTGACCAAGCCAATGAGAACCCAGTCTACGTCTATTTACATCGTCGCCATGTCATTGGCCGGCTTAGCAACTCTGTATACCGGTCTTCTGCGATCCGTCATTCTGGTATTCAGCAACTGGGAGATTGAGATTCGCTCAATGTCGCAAGTTTCCTGTAAACTTCATACTATGGTAACATACCTATCTCTCCAGTACTTTGCCTGGATCCAGGCCACCATTGCAGTTGATAGGTTCATCGCGGTCTGGTTCCCTATCAAATACAAGACAACGTGTAGCTGGAAACTCGGTCTACTGGTGGTTGTGATAGAGCTAGTCGCAGCTACTGCACTAAACAGCCTTGTGTATGTTGGTAAGGGCATAACAGACTCAGGGCATTGTGGGGAGCTGAAAGAAAAGCTGATTGCAGATTATTTCTACGTGGATCTTTTCAGTTTTTCTCTTGTGCCAGCAATAATTATTATAATATGTAACAGTTTACTGCTCTACAGACTTTCAAGGACAACTAAGGTCGCGGGATCCAAGGACAAGCGGCTACGTGCTCTGACGGTTATGTTGACAGTAGTTAATGTTGAGTTTGTTGTGACCACTCTGCCTGTCTCCATTTACTATTTAGTCCATCAGAATTTCGACAGCGTGAAAAATAATGACAGGGTCACGATTGTAGGGGCTGCCTGTTTCCTCTTGTTGCAGTATTTTGGAACTGCCGTTACATTTTTCCTTTACTGCCTTACTGGTACTCAGTTTAGAGAAAGTCTGAAGCAGGTTTTCAGTGTATGCGTCCCTTCAGGTCAGCTTAGTCGCTTTGGTACTGAGTCTACAGTTATGTAGGTCAAAGTTCTGATATAAACTCGCAACAGCAATCTCGTTTATTGTAATTACTTATAGTGTTAGACAAAGAGATGGGTTTCACTTGCATATTTACTACATGTACATATGTATGTGTATGTCTAAATATCTTGTGTTTATAAACAAAATTTGTAGTACATATAATAAATCAAACTGAATCAGTATGAGATATAGTATAGAATTTGCTGTTTTGTAGCTATAAAAAGTTTTAAGATGCAGGGAATTTATTTCAACTACCATCACATTACTTGAATATAATAATCACTGAATTATTAAATAATTTGTTTTATATTTTCAAAAGCTTTTATCAAAGTATTTTTTACTGTCTTTTCTTTTTATTTGTACGTGTAACCACTTCTTATAGAGAGATATTTTATTTTTGTTGTTTCTTTGTTCTTTGATATTTTGTTACATATTTTCAAAATAAAATTATAATCATCTCACTGCTCAAATGTTCATTCAAGCATTCAGCCACACTTTTATAACCTGTATTGTTTATATAGTGTGTTAGGCTAGACTGCACAAATTCCACATATTTACTATCAGTTTGTTGCTTGAATTAGCAGTTTATAACATAGCAGAAAATTTGCTACTATTAGTTTCATTATCATTTATTTAAAAGCATAATTCACGTAAGTCATCAATATGAGAATAATCATTACAAAGCAAAACTTCAAAATAAAATAGTTTTTTAAACTCAAATAAAAAATCAAAAAAATCACTTATTCCCTTTGGTTTAATTCCTTTTGAACTTTTCACCAAAATATTCCTCAAATATATAAACTAACAAAATAAATTCGATTGCAATAAACATTCACCTTTAAATCATAACCAATAGCGCTGTTTTATTTTTGGTATATATTGATTAAAGCTGCTGTTTTAAATTGGTTTTGAAGTGTCATGCTAGTTTAGGCATGTCCCTGAATCACAAGGGAGTAAAATACTTTCATATATTCAAAATAACAAAACTCTTGAGCACTTAATGTGGATGAATTACTTGTATTGATTTTTAAACTACATAGCCTACTCAGAAAGATCTGTTTATGAGCGATAAAGTAAACATATCCTTATAAACTTTTGGTTGCATGTAACTTCAAAATATTTTCATGACACTCGGGAATTCATATCATAGCTCTAATTATTTACAAAATATTAGTTTGTTGAAAACAGTGAAGAGAAAATATTACTAATTGGGTTAGAACAACTAGTTTATATATATATATATATATATATATATATATATATATATATATATATATATACATATATATATATATATATATATATATACATATAAATATATATATATATATATATATATATATATATATATATATATATATATATATATATATATATATATATATATATGTATATATATATATATATGTGTATATATATATATATATATATATATATATATATATATATATGTGTATATATATATATATATATATGTATATATATATATATATATATATATATATATATGTATATATATATATATATATATATATATATATATATACACAACGACCTGATGATCGTAGCTCGCACTACGTGAAACAATATTGTAGTCAATAGAATGAAGATCTAAGTTTATTTTTATATCCAAAATTGTATTAGTACCAAATATATATATATATATATATATATATTCATTTTCAAGCTCTTGAGTGGTTTAATCTGAATATAAAACAAAGTCATTGACTCTCTACTTGTAGTTATAGTATGTAAGCTAATACCCCTATATTATTATTTAGGAAGGCTACATCTTGTTTGTGCAAGCAATCAGATAATCAACTTTTCAAAAGGTGTACAAAATTTTTAACCAGCTGGGGATATTTCACTTATCTTTTCTTATTAATTTTAAAATTTCATCCAAGATTCTAAATATAGTCTAACAGCTATTTGCACTTTACAACTGCATTAGTGCATTACAAGTGCATCTGTTAATTTAAATCAGTAAATGCACCTTGGAATAGCTATATTCCCAGCTGTGAACTTTTCTACTTGGGATCATTCAACCACTGCTGTTTACACCACTGTCTGACATGTGCCCTGAATATAATATTTAGACACAGGATGTGCTAAAATTAAGTTATAGTGCAATATAGGGGTGAGTTTTCGTAATTAAATCAGTTCATTATAACACGGACAGTATTTAGATACCATCTCATTACGCTATGACCTGGCAATTCAACACTGTATGATCTCTCATCGTTTCATATTAAGTAAGTTATAATCAGTTAACTCACAGACTTGGTAAGTTGAATTGTATTCATCAATATATGTATAGTTATATAAGTTTTTTTTTTAAATAGTGTTTACATATATACTGACATTTCATTAAATCATTAGCTGAAATCTCTCCTGCCAGGCTTAAAACCTCATTCATCAAGATATTGGGACCGCATAGTGTGTTCATATATGCTTTTTTCTAGTATTCATGGGATGCAGTATATTAATCAAAAACAACTAAAATTAAAGAGGCATTCCTGTGTGTTTGAAGAGGTTTTCCTACCTTTTCCGTCTCCATATTTTTTGTATAGTATAACTGTCAGCACAATATATAAAATTCTAAACCTCCCATTTTACACGTAGTACAGTGCTTTTTGTTTTATCAGGAATGACCTTTTATAGCTCAAAAAATTAGCAAGTTTAGTTTAAATTATTATAATAATGCCAAAAAGTTATAAATATTTCATGATTGTAGGGACAACTTCCAATATAGACTTTCTCATGTAAGAAGAATTGACATAAACTATGAACATAGTAGTTTACCTTAAAGCTCTTATATAGTGAGCACTTTAGCTATTGTAATGGTCCACTTGCATCTATATCTTTGAACATTTTCTATAATACAATCAACCCGTTTACATGCATCTATATATTAGATGTGAATGCTGTATGATGATATCTCATTGTGTTTGCATACTCTACCATCTTTTTGTTTACAACAAGTTCATTATATAAGCACTGTGTAAAACATTTCTTAAGCTTGTTTTTCACCTATAATTATAATTACCTAAGAACTTTTGCGTTTTTGGTAATTAGATTTATCTTTCCTTTAATTTATTATACCAATATTTATTTATAAAATTGTAGACTCCAATTGACTTACACTGTATAAACTTTATTTGATAAGAAGATAAAATTTGGTGTGTACAAAAATATAATAATATATTATGATATGATAATATAATATTAATAATTACTTGTCATCACTTTTCATGATTTTTCAATAATATTAAAATGCAATACAGTATAATAGGGGAATTGCGGAAAACTACCATATATTTTGTAACCCATTTGTACAGCATACCATGCCTAAGTGTAATAATTACAATATTTTAGTTAGTTTATATTGTTACTAAAGCACTATATATGCAACTTTAAACTACACCACGTGAAATTTATGTATTATATATGACTATTGAAAAGCTATCTGTAGTACATATGGTGGCTTATCTATGCTTCAAGTAGCATACGGCATGCACTGTATTGTATTTTACACTCCAAACCTTCCTATCAGCACTTGAATTAACACCCTCATTGAGTTATGTTTAAACATGCCATGCAATTAAAATGCATTTCAACTCAACTCGCCAGAGTTATCAATGTTCAGTTATAAATTACCATTTTACTATATAACACCTGCACTTGTGCTTAAACACGTCCTGGATAAAACAACTATTATGTTTATATATACGATTTTGGTTTTAGCGATACAAGCTACGAAGAGTAATTAGTGTTTTATTGTTTACAGCTAAGTTAAATAGGAAAAATGGTAGGTTCTTATTTTGATGATTTGGTTTTTGCTATTTGGCATATGGAAAGTTTGACAATATGTAATTTAATGTCAAACAAATGGAAGTTATCTTATATTTTAGATTTTTTTCAATATAAGCAACCAGTATATTTCATTTAAATGCATTGGCTGCAAAAAAGTCGTTTAGGAAAGTACTGTAATTTCAGTGGCAAAATAAATTTCAGTCTGATCGACTTAAATCTTAACCGGAGACCTGTATGTTTCAGTAGAAATTATGTTTTATATATTATTTGAAAGGAAGTTTCAGCCAACTGTCAGCATAAACTGTGAAATTATTTATTATAAATATTTTAGTTGCGACTCTTCAACGACGGCCACCTTCTCACAACTGGAGAAATGAATGCATCCAGTGAAATAGCTACAAACACTTCAAACTTCCAGAGATTGTGCAGCAAGAAATACAATGACATCTGGTTATATGTTGGACTAATCATCTTATGCTCTGGTACCATAGGGCACCTGCTTTCCATCACTGTGACACTCTCCAGCAGGTCTATGAGACTCCATTCCTCTACTGTCTACATATCCTCTCTCTCATTGGCAGCTCTGCTAGCTCTGTATACCGGTCTACTACGCTACGTGACAATATACACGGACCTCCATGCAATAGACTTCAGACGAGGTTCAGAGGTCAGCTGTAAACTACACACTATGCTAACCTACATGTCACTTCAATTCTTTGCCTGGATCCAAGCAACAATTGCTGTAGATAGACTGATAGCCGTTTGGAGTCCTCATAAATATAAAGTGTGTAACAGTTGGAAGAAAGGTTTATTGGTAGTGTTAGTAGAGTTGGTGCTAGTCACGTCACTAAATGTGATTGTGCTTGTCTTAGCAGAGTTAGACGAGAATAGTTACTGCAGTGCGTTAAATCAAAAGTTGGCGAATGTTTGGTATGTCGTTGATATGCTTAGTTTTTCACTTTTGCCTGCAACAGTTATTATTTTATGCAACAGTTTGATTTTATTCAAACTGCATCGTCACAAGCAGAGCCAAAGTAGTTCAACACATCGAAAGATACACTCTTTAAACATGACTCTGATGGTAGTGAACCTCGTGTTTCTGGTTACAACGCTGCCCATATCCTTACACTTTATACTCATCAGAGTTCACGTCATAAGCAATGCTGATTTAGAGTACTGCCTACTGTATGCCATGTTTGGTCTAACTCAATACTTTGGAATTTCCTGCACATTTCTTGTTTATTGCATCACTAATGGGAATTTCCGTCTAAAGCTTCAAAGTTTGTTTCAAAAGTATATTTGCTGTAGTTGTTGTCAGAAGATTGTGAGTTCCAAAGTTAATCCCAGTATGTATACTTCAGAAAATACCATTCCTCTTTAAATAATGGTTTATGAAAACCCTAGTTCACACTTAAAATAATTATTTTGTGCTTATATAAGAGTGACTTTGTTGAATGAGAAATTTGATGTGAAATAAAACTATGATAATCAGGAGCGCGTAGCAAAAATTTAAATAATATAAAACTAACCAATTTGCTGCAAACAAAAATTATTACCGATAGAGAAATATTTTAATCTTTGTATAGTAATTACATATGATGTAATAAAAAGTTAGCAATATTTATTATATATTTCCCAGTAGTAATCTTAAGAAACTGTTTAGCTGCAGTATTATATAATACATTTATTTATTTGCATTTATCTATATGTTGCAAATTTTTATATTATAAAACATGTCAGAATAGCAAATATCATTGTACTTACTATATACTATAATTGCTATACTAACGCATAACTTCAATAAGCTCATATATTAAGAATACAAATACAACATTACAAAAGTAATCTTTCAGAAAATTATTTTACAACTTTGAGCTTATTTTGAATATTTCTCGTTAGTTCACAATAAATTGCTTATTATGCAGAACTAAAAGTCATGTATTTGATTGTCGTGTTCTCACTTGCAATTGAGTTGGGAAAACAACCAGCAAACATCGATATAATGTATTATACATAGGTGTCTTCTCTCCAACTGATTGAGCATGTATGCAATTGTATAACATCTATCATTTAGTATTGAAATTTTAGTGATATGCCTGCAGTACACATTGTTAGTACATTCATAGCTCTGCAGTGAATCACTCAATGAGTGGACAACTCTTAGAATAAGCTTCAAGTTCCGAGTATATAAATAAATGCATATAGTATAGTTGCAAAGAGAAGGAATAAAGTATGTGTATAGTGTGATGGCATGCATGCATGAAAGGCTTTGTGCACATGACTACGTCTTTATCACTTCATCCAATCCATCATAATAATATATGTTTATTCATTTGTGGTAGTCTGCTTTGACAGCTATATAGACTATTTGCATGATATATCAGTTAATCAGCTAATCTGCATAGTAAGTCATTGCCTGAGGTAAATATACAAATTGTTTAAACTTAGTAGTTACTAAAGTTTTTTTAAGTCTATTAAATAATACCTGAGACTTAATACTGCATCACAAGACTTGATACTGCTGCTAATCTGAAAGAAAGTAGACAAGTTAAAGTATCATGCAGAATGAAGATTATAAAAGATAGCCTGCTTACGGAAGTGACTTTCTAACCTTAAGAGGGGGCAGGTATAGCCACTCCCAAGCTTAGACAAAGGAGAAATAAGCCAACTATAGTCCAAAGGTTAGTATAACAAATGTAGGGCAAGTATTTCAATCATCTGCATACAAACACATGTGTTATCATTCCTGTGTACAGTCAGGCGTGCAATAGCAGTGTATCAGCTAAGTTAGTATTTCTCTGCGCTGCAACTAGTAGGGGATTTGAACATACACAGCGTAATCCTCACAATGTACTTATAGCTGGATATAAAATATATACAGTACACAGATACAATTACCCAGATCTTATCTGATCTAAAGGTCGTCTGTGGGGGAGCTATAGCCAACAGCCCGTTCATTCCACGTTCTGTAAGTAACTTTCTAACTTTTATTATATATAGTGATCGTTTCAAGTGAGGAAAGTATGAACGAGAAATTATATTACATGCTTTGAGAAGACAATTACCATTGCAGCCATTTTTAGAAGGGTCTGCTGTTTTTTAAATTAGCATCAAGTAGACAGTAATCAATATTGGCTATGCTATGAAAAGAGATCTATAGCTGCAGCACAAAGTCTGGAGCCACCATGAGTGCAGTTTAGAGTTTGGTTGATGATGTGCATGCACACTTAATGCCCTCCATAACCCACACTCTGTGCTGCATGTATAGCTACCTATAGTAATGCAAGTGGTTTCTACTAACCAAGTGGATATAATTCTATGCTTTATACGGGACGATACCTCACTCCCCTCAATAATTGAATTATAAAGCTGCTAAGCTGTCAGTCAACAAATGTATATTTATATCAAGTTAATTTTAAGTAAATGTTAATCAATATAATATAACCAAAGCAATAAGCTGATGGGTTTTACTCACTGTTGCTCATCCAGCACAACTGTCTGGCCTATAAGTTATTGCTATTAGCTTTATTAGTTATAATTATTCAATATGAATAGTTGAGCTCCAGCGGTTGAAAGGCTGGTGTAGCATGACACCCACAGTGCTACAAGGTTTATTTTACTTGTGGAACTCTACTAAACTTTTAGCAGTGAGATTATGATAACTCTGCAACAATTGCTATAAAAGTGTATAGTATATTATTCACCCTTGAAGCTAGTTGTAGTTGGCATAGCTTTTATATAAACTGTAATACAAGTTTATAGTCACCATCCCCATCCACTGATATACTCAGCAACTTGAGTTGCTATATCTTGCAGGGTCAACATGGCAGATAATGGACAGAAGTTTGACTATCTTGGATTAATAGTGGGCCTAGTGTGTGGAGAGTTTATGAACATTCTACAAGGTTACGTGTCTTTCCATACAGAGATGCCGAGAGAGACGCTATCTCTGGTTTCTTTAGGTTTTTACTTACTAATCTTTGCTTATCTGCTTAGAAGGCCGCCTGTTGCAGTTGACAAGAAAGACAATTGAAAAAGAAACAACCACACAACAATCTATATTATGTAACTTGTAATGCATTGTACAAAATAGAATAATGATCCTATTAATTATTTTTGTTTTAAATATATGATTATGCCAATTGATGTAATGCTGACTTTAAAAAAAGATATTTCATTTTATAGACCATCTTTTTTCTGCTCAAAATATTATTGTTATCAAAATTGTATGTAATTGAACTAATTTAATATATCATTATTTGCACAGATAATTACTATTCAAGTCAAATTTATTAGATTGACTTAGTATAACTAGGTCATATAAATGCATCTTTCAGTTGAACAACTTCCAGCAGTATTTTTTAGATTGTAAACAGGGATGTAAACTACATGCAGATACTTTTAAATTATATTTTAAATAAAGTTAAAAACGCCATATTTTGAAATAGCTATTCCAAAAACTAAACTGCAAAACAAATAGCATTCATTTAATTTTTAGAAAGCATCATATACCACGTGTACCACGCAGAAACACACTATAATATATATACATCGTTGGCTATTTCCTAATCTATATAAAGAGTATATATACTGTAGCTGATTCATAGTTTTATGTAATAGACAAGTGAACTATTGATGCTTGCAAAATATGTATACTTCGATCAATATATTAATAGGTAAGTTGTTAGTGCAAGTATTAAATATTTATTTTCATATTTCAGCTTAAAAACTAAATATTATAACAAAAAAATTAAAAATTTAATTAAATGAAAAAAAGTAAAAGAGAAATTCAGCATTCTACTTTTGTTATGTAATGCTATCTTTGCTAAAATGAAATCATTTTTTAACAAAAGCAAACAAACAACTATGCGGGTGTTCTACGAATATGTACTTTGTGTATTTAAAATAAATTAATTCCATCATTGCTGTTTGGAGTTGTCCACTCAAATACTTGTTTATTTTTGCTGTCAGTTGCTTACTTTACACGTCCAGTAGTGCATAACACAGATATTCGGTACATCTGGAGAATATGGTGAGTTCCAGCAGCGGCAGCTACAAGAGATAACTTAATGGCAGCTTCTCTTTCACACAGTGCTTTATCATACATACTCCAGTATAAGATGATTTAAATAATATTTAAAATAACAAATAGTTTCATTAATAAACCGTTTTATATCATTAGGCATGTCTTTGATGATTGAATTTATTAAGAATCCGTGTACGTATATACACATGTATTATACTGTGCAGTAACCAATCACAATGCATGTCTTATATGAATACACATGTATACTGTGCAGTAACCAATCACAATGCATGTCTTATATATGAATACACATGCATACTGTGCAGTAACCAATCACAATGCATGTCTTATATGGATACACATGCATACTGTGCAGTAACCAATCACAATGCATGTCTTATATAAATAAACGTGCTATAACTGTATCTGACAAGCTTACATCATATTTTATGCTATGTGAAACTATTCTGAGATATTGCCAGCTGTGCCCTAGCTAATGTGTACTAAATAGAATTATAAGCTGTAACTACTGAATGAGAAATATGCATACTCTGCTCTATTCTATTATTGTGATCAGCTATATTGTCAGCTTCTACTGTCAGCATATACATAGAAAAGCAGAGCTTCTTATAAGTTATCTAACTGTAACCTTCTATATCACCCACTTGTACTGTGAGAGTCCCAACAAAAAGTGCATATTTCACTTAACAAACAATGAAGAAAATGTCAAGTTCAACAGAGTTTTCTAATGTAATCTATATTTGAATGAGTTTTTACAAACCACTTGCTCAAAACATTCAAACTCTCATTGGCTTTTTGGAGATGTTTTGAATAAAATATTGTTGGGAGTTGAAATCTTACCTGTATGAAGTTCCATACCCAATCCTCTTTACATTCAGCAGTGCGCCAGAAGTATCTTCAGAACTACACTTGGCTGATAAAACTCTTGACTGCAAAAGTTATAGCTTCAAAGAATTAATTAAAAAGTTGTTATAAACATAATACTCAACGTTATGCATTATAAACTTTTGTGACTGTTTCTGGTACTTTATGCCTGTGCAATAAATTTCAGAGTGCTTCAGAACAAAAATAACAAAACAAAAACACCGTAAACATACATCTATATATAAACGAATTTATGCCATTCAAAATTACACAATGCATGCACTTGTAATATAAGCTGTTTCTTCTGTTACGTTACATAATTTGTCTTCCATTCCACAGATTTAACAAATAAAAAGTTTTTAAGGATGCAGAAAAGATGAATACCAATGCAAATAATAACTTATGAGACATCAGAAAAAGTTATTACCATTGCTTTTCAATGAATATTTTACCTATCAGATCTTTGTGTGTCTACTTTTTGACACACATATCAGTCTCCAAACTCACTAACCTTAGCAGTATCTGAAACTTCAATTGTCTCAACACTTTCATCTGACAGGAATGAGTTAATCTGTGATTCCTTGTTATAATAGCACAGAGATGGGTCGATGGGTCCGGGTAGTCCCTGCATGGAGCATAAGGAATGAACAGAGTACTGCTTTAACATGTTTTTATTCATATTTCAGATTTACCCCCTTTTGGAAATGAATAAATAAATTTATGCATTCATTTAGTCACAAAAAACACAAACTTGCTGTATTAAGTAAAATCCTGCTTTTAATTAGCTTAAAAGAAAATTCATAATTTAAAGAAAGAAAGATTAGTTTAAATGATCGAATTCGTAAACTTGGTTTTTTAAATATTCAGAAATGATAAAAAATATTGTAAAAGTTTAGGTCAACATTGCATTGGAAACTATAGTATGAATATCATAACAAACAGAAAAATTGACATATCAATATGATGCAAAACGTCGGGAGGATAAGTATAAGCTAATAACAGACAAAGATTTAAACTGTTGCAATTATATTTTGAAACTGAGGCATACCTTGGGACCAGCTTCTCCTGTAATTCTCTGTAAATCAAGTACATAGTTCGTTTTAAATTACGTCGCTCTAAACATGGCTGGTGAAGTACATATATAAGATTGGATGAAAATACTGTGTGTATGAAGCTCAGTATATACTACAACAAGTGAGTTTGTTTTGGAGTTGTTCTACTTGCATGATAATTGATTGACATTAGCGAACCTAATCAGTCAAATCTTATATCATGTCTATAGTACAACTGAAGGATTTTCAATAGTTATTTTAAGGTATATATTATATGATATTCTGGTATACATTGTAAATGTTTTCATCAGAATATTATATATATATATATATATATATATATATATATGACTTACATTCATAGCTGACTGCCATATTCTTTTTTGGTATTGAAGCTGAAACATGGTACCATAAATTAAAATAGTTTTTTTCATTTTGCGGTTTTGCCACAGATTTCAATGAGCCACCAACATTTATTCAATTTCAGCTTGTTATAAGCTTATTGTCTATTATGAAAAGCTATAGAATTATAATAACTTCTACTATAATCAGTCAATAGGCCTAAAACCTTACAGTAGTATACAGTCATATTATTTGCAAAGTGATTAATAAACACTAAATCACTGTTAAATTTATCCTACAACTTGTTAATTACACAATTTTCTTACAAAAAAGTCAAGCAAGTTTATAGTTGATATCCCGTGAGAATCCCTAAGTTTTTCTTAAGCAGGCCAAGAAGTTATTCAATATTATATCACAGGCCTGGGCATATATGAATCGATATTCTTTCTAGCATCACCATTGACCTTTACTGGGGTTGGAACCCATGCATGCTGCAAGCTTACTAAACCAGCGCTCTTTTCCCTAGACCACTGCAGCTGCCCCCTTTTATTCGTTCTTACAAGTTCATTTAATATGAGTTATTTTTATTTAAATTTGCCTTTTACCAGTGTTCGAAGCCACAATTAAAATTAATTTAAGTTACTTCAATGGTGTGTCTAATTTACAGTTCCCCTTGATGAAAATTAGACTTAAAAGTAAAATTTTGCGACAGTAAAAAATCCTTGTTTTATCAAAACCCTTTGCATGTTGTATTAGAGCTTTAAATAATTCTATAACCAATTGCTTAAATGTTTTTAAATCATTTTTAAGCAGCCTACGTTAGTATTGAGTTGGTTCACTCTTGACTTCTGACTGCCAAGTCTCAACTTTTCTGTGGCCAACTGAAAATATAAAATAATTATGTTATACAATTAATATCAGTCTAATGAATATATTTAACTTTTTCATTGTGCTATATATGTCAATTATTAAAAAATGTATATTTATTATAATATTACATAGAACAAATTGTATATGGACATAGTTAAACTTTGGATTTTAATTTTGTCAAAAGAATATATTATTATGGTGAGCTAACAAATATTTTGGACTACAAGTTACTAATTTTCTTAGCAATAAAATGTTAAACTTTAAGAAATCAATTAAACTTTGAAATGCGTAAAAAATTATCGGCATAATTTGAATATATTAACTATAATTTTTAATAAAATATATATATATATATATATATATATATATATATATATATATATATATATATATATATAGTATATATATTAAAAACTGCTAAACAACACACTCACTGTATCTGACAGTTTTTCTATTAGCTCCTTAATTTCAAAAGAAGATTGCTTATCTGAAAGATATAAAACAGCAGTGCTGGAGTATTTGTTTTAACAGCTATAATTATGAAAACTATTTAACTATAATTGTGCTCGTGTGTGCACACATACATATTATAATTTGTTAAAAATTTATAATATATAAATGTAACTATTTTGAAAAAGAAAAAGTAATAATATCAAAAGTTATACCTTTTGTATAATTGGCTGCTATGGAAACACTCAGAGACATCACTGCTAGAAAGCAGACGGATATAGCTAGCTTGTAGTAGATTTCAAGGGCCTTCTCATGTCTGATAGTTTTCAAGGCTTTAGCTTTGTTCTTGCTAGCAACTCTGTAAAACAATTATTTGGAACGCTTCTATTCAAATGTTTACTTTTCAGTTTTGAGGTCAAATATTTCATTTCAATTTTCTCATTCTATTTATTTTTGTAGTCGATTTCAGAATAATGAAATAAATAAAAGAGTTTTTCACTAAACAGGAGTTTGTGATTCAACAATTTTTTTTTAATATTTCTATGAAATTTATTTATTTTTTAGGTAATTTTTATGATTTATATTAAATCTAAATGTTCATTAAATGAGCCACAATAAGGACAAAAGTTGCACGAGTAAAACAGGTAGTTGAGTTCATCAAACACACAATTATATATTTAAACACCAGCAAGCTAATAACTAATGCAAAAAGTTCAGATTACCTGGAATAAATCTCGGGGTTCTTAGCTGGATACCTGCAAAAACATAAAGTTGCATCAACTAGCATGTTTCACTCAGAGGCATAGCTAAATTTACATGCAATAAAAAATTACCAAAGGAATTTTTTAATTTTTTAAAGATTTTATGTAGGTGTGGGAATAAAAAATAAATTCACAATGTAAAGGCATGAGTTTTTAGTTTTAGAGTTTTAGATATACATACTATATTAACTAGTTCATTCTAGAAGTTTTATAAACCATATAGTTGATAATGATTTATGTATTATTTCAAGTGCATGTTTATAAAATATCAAACTTATATGATGCCTATAACAGTCTTAATTAAATTGTTACTTGTTTTGACTGGTGTAACTTTTTAAGTTATGTTTCACAGTTCACAGTATAGCTGTCACAAACATCTGTGACAACTATATGCTATAAATCACAAACACCTGTGACAGCTATATGCTATAAGTCACAAACACCTGTGACAGCCATATGCTATATGTCACAAACATCTGTGACAGCCATATGCTATATGTCACAAACACCTGTGACAAGCATCAATATTTTCAGCCCCATTATTTGCTGATATATGTTCTATATAGGTAACAAGCACTTGCCACATATATATGTTATAGGTCACAAGCACCTGTAGCACCTGTAATATGCTACTAGCTACACTATTTGTGACATGAGTGCTCTAGGTCATGGAGAATGAAACACGTGAGTGGCTAAACCATTAAAAAAGTCTTACGCAGGGCCGAAAGTGGTGCTGTAGTCATTGCTATAAGTCCCATAACTGTTTAGCGACCGTGACGTTTTAGGGTGAATCTTACTTGATTTCTGTAGTCTTGCTTTTGCTACACTATAACCAAAATGATGTTGTGACATTTAACAAACATATAAAAAAAATACAACTCCAAAGATATGTTAAAATAAGAAATCATGCATGCATATTCTATAAGTAATGAAATTATATCCTACATTAATGGCTTAAAACTTTTTATTGAAATTTTAAAATGCACATGGCTATAATTAACGCAGATTTAATAGAAAAAATTATGTTTTAAAATTTTCAATTTAAACAAAATGCTAATCTTCACAAGATAACAATTCAGAATATTATTATGGTTGTACAATTTTGTTTTATTTCTACAATTTTTCTTCATGATCATTATATATGCAATAAAATACTAAATATGATTTTATCAATAAGCCTAAATAACTGATGACTTTCTACTGAAACCTGGAAATTTATGTTACTATAGTAACATAAATTTCCAGGTTTCAGTAGAAAGTCATCAGTATATTTCTTATGCAATATGAATTTTTGTCAATAAAATTTTTGGATTTTCATTTTCTTACTGAATGCTGTATTAAACCACTAGACTTTCTATCTGGATATCTACTTACGTGCTGTAGAGATACGCCTTGGGATCACTTTGATCAAACTTTGAGCTGCGAGAATTAATGTCAGATTCTACTCTGTGAAAATCAAAAATGTCTTTTAGTAATTGATAATTTTTGATTTTGGAATTAAATAATTTTTGAATGCAATTTATCAGTTTAGTTAGAACAATTATAACATAGTCAGTATACAATTAGATATATGATACAGTCAAGAATCATTTTAATTATAGCCATTATTTTGTCACAGTAAAAGTATATAATTTAATTTGCTGCAGCTCACAATGACTGCATTTGCAATTTACTATCATAATAACCTATAAATTACCTTTATCAAACACTCTTTAAAAAAGTTTACCTAATATTGTTTTTTAACTTTATGCAGATAGGTGCATTTGTCATGGTATCACTTGTTTTATGTAAACAAAATTTTATTGCTTTGAATTTTTTTCAATGGAAAATTAATATTTTATTTATGTAAAATTTTATATTTATAAAAAATAAAGAAAATTATTATTTTTTTAATGTGATCATTGATGACTCATTAAAAAACTTTAATAAATATTTGAGTTGTGATTAATACTATTATTATTCAGTAATTATGGGTGAAACATGCTTTTGTTAACTTATTGCATCGTTCCTATATTATTATCTATGTAAACATAAACTAGTCTTCGATCCAATGTGGGAATTTTTGAAATCAACTTTTATTTATGCAATAGAAATGACACATGAGATAATGACAAATATAATTTATATGTATGCACACTATTCACTATTCAATATAGAAACCATCAGATTTTGTAATTAAGTTCATTTGTTAAGTTTTCAAGTAATGTAAAATAATAATATAAGGTAGATGAGAGTCTGAATGTTCATCTAAAACACGTTCTTATAGCACCATATATAGTCATATACAGTTTGCTTAAGTAAGGTACTCATTTGCCATTGGTGTCAACCGTCTTATCGCCGAGAGCTGCATCTATGGTCCGAATAGGACAAGGTTCGTCTAGGGCAGGATTGAAGGATATAACCTCCTCATTAACACACTGACAGGACATCTCATCTCCCCTTCCACGGCATCTGCCAAACTGGTAGGGAGGAACCAAGTTCCTACAGTGCCAGGTGCAACACTCCTCATCCGGACACCCCCCTGAGGTAGCCGACACTGCCACATCTGTAATGCAATCATAGCTCATCATTAGTAGAAATTAGATTAGAGTTATTGCTGATGAATGTTGGATTAGGAAATTTTAAATTGTTTTTACTCATTGAAGCAAAGAGACTAATAGCATATAATAAGTTTTCAGAAACGGTTTTGTATTGAGCTATGCTGTCGCACTTAGTTATACGCAGAATTACATTATATTATGTTACTGATAAAAAAGTAGTTCTAATTTAGTTACTTATATGAAGCTTTCTTTTTTAAATTGTAGGACGTTATGAGTTTGCAAATATACTATAAAGATAACAAAACCATGCAGTTGTAATTAAGTGACTGACAAAAATAGTCACTAAAACTTTTGATGTATGCAATATAATATTTTTAAACAAAATTACAAAATATTTTAACTAATAATTATATAAAAGAACTGTTTTATTAGTTTTTTGTCAACTTCTTTAATTTTGAGACATATTGATTAAATATTTTATCCTTGCCCAATTATTATAGACTTGTTTCTAAATCTCATTGAGTTTGTTTTATATATGCTGCTCTTTACCAAAAGTGATATTCAATCGACTTTTCAAATAACTCTTTGCAAGTTGTTAGTTGTTTTTAGTAAAGCTTTTAATTTAAAAATGCAAAAATACTAAAATAAAACTGTTGAAAAATACTAAAAAAAAACTGTTAACTCTATGGTAATATGTTATATACAAAAATTTGCTAGATTATATTAAATATTATTTTTAGCCTGAACAGTTTGGTCATGTATATAGTGCATAAATCTTAAGTCAATTATGAAATAGGAAAGTATATAATGCAAACAGTAAATTGCGAGTTACTTGTACTTACATAGAGCAGCCATAACACTAAGTATCAAAAGTGTGCTTTTGAATTCCATGTCTGTCAGTGAAAGATTTTTTAAATCTAAAAGATTAACTTATAATAAAAAAATGCAAAGAAAACCATCATCCCAAATGTGTAAGCAGTAGAGAATCAGATTTCTGTTAATTTCTTTACTTATAACTCGTTTAAGAAAAATGTGTGCTAAATATAGTATCACTTTAGTTTTCAATACTTACCCAATAAGTTGTTCAAAAGAAGCTTAAGATTCTTTTTATGAATATAGAAGTTTTTCCATCTTTATATATGAAAAAATTGTGTTGCAATGTTGCAGCTTGAGTGATCAGGATGGATTATTGGTTAGATGGACATTTAAGTACGTGATTCATTGAACTTAGTGTCTAATAACTAGGATGTGGCTCATTGATTTTGAATATCTCGTTAGTATTCAGTGTTGCCTGAAAGACTCAAAGAGCCGTGATAAAATCAGCACACTGCTTCACAGAAATTTAATTGGCTAAACTCTAGCCAATAGGGCTTTAGATTGAGCCTGTTAAATGACCTGAAATCTAGTTTCAGAATGATAATTGCACAATGAAGAAAATACACAACAAAGGTATATATTCAGCCTATAGACTGTAAGGTTGGCATCTTCAATTTAAAGATAGTATTTTTATTCATGATTTCACAACTATATCATATTTCAATGAGTCACTGAAATAGCTGATATCAACAGCAATACAAATGTTATACACTGTTTTATTCTGCAATCGCTAAACTGCAGATTATACCAATTGCTATAATAATAACAACCTGGTTGCGAAATTTGCTTTTTTAGCCAAGATGAAATTTTGTGAACCTCTTAAAAGCTTATTGTGCTTACTTACTTAAATTAAATAAAATTCAGCTTTAATTAAAAAGTTAACTGCAAGTGCAAACTATTTTGGCCATCATCATTTTACAATCCATGAAATGTAGTAGTAAAAACATTGCTTTGCAAAAAATACTCAAAATAATTATACAAATAAAAATTAATTGGCACAAAGAACTTTATTTTATCATTAGTTCAAGCAAAACTTTGTTGGGTGCATTTTCATTAACTTATAGGTTGATTATTATTCCTATATGTAGAGTTATTTAAATTGGGATAAAGCATTCTACTTAATCAATAATTCAACCATTACCTATAGGCCCTATAGATCAAATTATTTAACAGAAGTACGAGTTGACTATAGGCTCATTCAAAATTTTTATCGCTAAATGCAATTGTTCTGCAGCTGTTGTTTTCAAGAATGCCGGTTAGAAGAATAAAATGTTTGTATGCTAAGAACTACGTTAGTTTAAATACAACTTAACGCATTCTGAGTCTATCAACAATTACAGTCAACCTTCAAACTGAGGATAAATGTGAGATCTCACATAACAGCGTATAGCATGTGTCTACATAATAGAATGACATATATTATGTTGCACCCATACCTAATCTAGCGTGTAACTGCAGCTAGTATGAAATGTTACAAAATTAATGCTCATTGGTCTCAGAAAAAGCCAATCAAATGCTTGAAGTCAAAGAAATGGCAAAAAAACATATATTTTATTTTTGTTTCTAGCAAAAAATACACTTTAAATCCTTAAAAGCTATAACATATACCATAATTGATTTGTGTGACAAACAAACAAAAATATCAACACTTTCCATTAAGTATCTGATATAGGTATGCACTCATCACATACATTGCTAACTTATGCCAGCATATCATATTGATTTGATGTAAAAAAGTTATTAGGTAACAAATAATTTTGGGGAGATAATCACTTGGCTGAACTAATGCAATATAACCACACAACTCAATATTTCATACAAACTGACTGTATAATTTACTTAGATGAGGTAAAGCTGTGTTTGCTTGTATATAGGCCTTGCTTTGTGTTCTCAGTTAATTGATGTAGTCACTGTCAGTATAAATATATGCTGCATAACAAATTATGTCGCACTCAGACAGCCTGTTTACTTACACACTATCTGTATCACTTGCCATCTGATGCTAAACTTTCTCTCTCAGCAGCCAATACACATATGCAATATATTATACTATATAGTATGCATAATATTGAGTCTTTTATTACAAAAGTCATTAATTGTTGAAAGTTTATGAAATATATTCAAAAATAAATATAAATCAGTTTGATTGTTTGCATAACAGTATTCTAAGAGTTTCATCAGCTGTGAAAGACAAGATTTTTCACTATGCCAGGAAAGAAAACCTTCCCATTTAAACATGGCAAATCTAAGAGCAGGCCAGCCTCGGGTTCTAACCGGATGGATTTGAATGCCCAGATGCTGGAGGCGTTCAAGTTAGGCATGACACCGCCTAGCTCTGATTTTTCCGGAAGAGCCTTCAGTCCATTTAACCAACCACCAGCTAGCTCACAGTTTAGTGGAGCTACTAGTCGCACTAATAGGTCGGTAGAATTTACTACTCAAAATATTAACATTTATCTTTCCCGCGGTTAAACTGTATTCTAAACACTAAACGTTGTGGTCCAGCAAAATAAGTCTCTCAAACTTTGAAGTTAAAGCTCAAACTCAAACATTATTAGGATATTTTATTAGTGTTTATTTGTGCCAGTAAAAATATACACACTCTCACTCAAGTTTATATATATAGTCGCTATCCCTGTGAGAAACCCCTGATATGAAAAGGGTTTTTGTTAAAGCGCTTTAAGAACTTATTCAGATGAGTCACAGGAGCAATTATGACTGGATGCTCTTCCTAACATCACCAATGGCCTTTGTCTAGGCTCGAACTTATGACCTCGTGTTTACTAGGCAAACATTCTAACTCCTAGACTACAGTTTCTTCTTATAATTTTACTAAAATGACAGCATAATAAAAAAGTATTATATTATTATATTGCATTATTCATGCAACTGTAACTTTAATTTATGCTTTGGGCTTATATTGTAATTTATCATTATTTTAAAATCTCTTTATATCAGAATATTTAGATAATTTTAAAATATATACATTATAGATAATATATTATAGGACTATATAGATAAAATATTTATTATTTGTAAAATAATATATTTAGATATCATATTATATACATATATAGCATCTCGCTACCCAAACAGGACAAAGCAGAGATAGGTGAAAATAGGTAAGAATTAAACATATAACATATCTGTGTCCCTTTCAGATCTCTCTCCAACAAAGAGCGGATGGCTATACTCCAAGGCAAGCTGGAGCGGAGACACTCCGACACTTCCGTCATGTCAAATAGTCTGCTTGACTGTTCCCAGACAGTTTACCAGACTACACACCCGATAACCCCCACCACTTCAATTGCTTTCGCAAAAACTGAGACACCACCTTGTAAAGATAACAACATGTTAGTATTAAATAAAACAATGTGTTTTAAATCAATACAATATGCTATATAATGTTTTAACTTCTTTTATTCCGATATTGCAGTATCAATTGTTCTAAGTATTCAATTAACCATTTAGTTTTATGGTGCAAATAACAAGGACTATGATTTATTGTGCAAGTAGATTTTAGCATAAATGAAATTAATAGAACGTGCAGATGAGGGAAACAGTTTTTCAAATGTTAGTACTCCATTGGAGCGTGAGCTGTACCTACACCCATATTTAATTTTCCAATAATATTGTGTGATTGTTATTTTGTTACAAAATAGTTATTGTTTTTTCTCAAAATAAAAGTTTAGAAAATGAGCCCAAGTCCCCGCCGGACCACGGAGGCTTCCGAACAGAAACTAGATCTTCAAAGAACCTCTACTTCAGTGTCTCAGTTTTCACAATAATGCTCTCCGTTTTATCAATTGTCATCACAGCAATTGTTTCGGAGAATAACATTAGACTTATTGGAAAAACAGGTGAGTAAGCGCATAGTAAAAATAATACATATAATATGTATTACTTTTAAACTATTGTTTGTTTGTTTGTTTTTTATTTTGTCATAGTCGGGAAAAAATTAATTGAGAAAAAAATAAACAAAATGACAGGGCCTATGGCGCAATAGCACTTGTAACTATTATATATTATATTATAATATAATATAATATAACTATTATATTGTATTATATTATATTATATTACATTATATCATATTATAATTAATTATATTACATTATATTATCTTATATTATATTGTATTTTATTATAATATTATATTATTATAGCTTTCATCATCTTTAGTATATGTGAATCATGCATACCACATTTTTATTCAAATAGCTATATTAAATGTAAATATATATCATGATATATTTGTTTTTAGTAAATTTAAAAACGCATTAATCAATTTTCAACGGAACAATTGCCCATCTTTAATTTATTTATATGAATTCATTTAGAGATTTAAGGGTGTGCATGGCAGCCATATATTATAGCATAATAAAAATTATATAATATGATCAAAGTAATGTTTATAGTACTTATTTCTCGGGTATTAATGTTGACCCTTAAGGTGGCTGATTGAAATTCATGTACTATTTAGGATTTATTAAAATA
The DNA here is from genome assembly GCA_964035545.1 of Bugula neritina. Classification (NCBI taxonomy): domain Eukaryota; kingdom Metazoa; phylum Bryozoa; class Gymnolaemata; order Cheilostomatida; family Bugulidae; genus Bugula; species Bugula neritina. The sequence continues at coordinate 9,909,323 of OZ037773.1, forward strand.
TTTAAGATTTATTAAAATATTTAAGATTTTTATTTACCCCAAAAAGTTTCTTACTCTGTGACAATCGGAAATGGTCTGCCAGTTTTTTAATTATATCCTTTTGTAGAAATTGATATCTTGAGTAATATTGAAAGAAGCAACAATGAATTGAGAAGAGTAACTCAAGAACTTAGAAAGGACGTAAGTTTTTTGTCTTTTTAAATAGGAGCTAGGCCTTTTTGTCACCTACTATAGCTCATGATTCTTAATTATAGAGCCATCTTTTAGCACTTGCTTGCTTGTGTCATCATAGTAAATCTGTCATTTAATACCTTCTGTGCTAATTTGGTGATGGTTTGAGCTGGAATATATACACAATATTTAGTATATTATTATAAACTATAATATATACACTGTTATATAATACGTACTATATAACTATATTTACATTATAAGAAATGTACTATACTTACACTATATATTATATATTATGATCACTAGTGCTGCCTATAATGTCAGCTTTGTACAAGTTAAATTTACACAAAATGCATTCTGTTTATTTTTAGATCAACAGTGCACAAGGACAAATAGCATATCAAGCTACCCTAATAACACCTGGTTCAACGCAGGTAACAGTCGTTCTATTAACAAACCCAATTGTCGATGCAATTACACAACGTCGTGTTTGTTTTGGTAATAGAATTTTTCGTGAGGCCTAGCATGTTAATATAATGTTATCTGTGTTTGCCAACAGAGGCTGTAGCTCAGAAATGTCAGCTAAATGTTTATCCCTCATTTCAAATATTCAAAGCATAGTTTAAACTACACATTCTTGAGCAAAGCAGCATAAAACTAAAGAGAAGACAAATCTTACATAATCAAGTTCCGAAATATTTGAGTATTTGTCTCATAGGAGCAATAATAAATTAATTTTGCAAAATAACAACTGCCTTCTACTTGTTTGATTTTAGAAGTGATCATGGTGATTTGAATTCTGTTCTTTTATAATTCCAAGGAATGGTGTTTTATGATATTTTCTTATTAGAGTTTTAAAAACAATTTTTAATTACTCAAGATAAATCAGCTGTTCAACTGCGTACTTGCAAAATAAAGCGATTACTAACTTTCAGATCATCAATGAAAAGTTTCTTATGTGAACATGTTACGTTAAATGTCTACACTGAATGTGCTCTGCATAAGATTTTTGTTATAGTGACATTTTTTAAACTAAATGTTGAAAATTTGCAACTTTCAGGGCCTGATAGGCTACTTCAATGTTTCTAAGTGCAAGCATACAAAGAAAGAAATAACATCAACAACATTGAATTATATTTCTACTGAAGCTGTTTCAGACAATCAGAAGGTGATACATTATTACTATGTCATTTATAACAGCTTTTCACTGTTGGAGCTTTTTTATTTTGCTATATATTACACACGCACGCACGCAGGTGCACACATGCAGGTACACGCACACGCACACGCGCGCACACACACACGTAAACACACACACACACGTAAACACACACACACGTAAACACACACACACACACACACGTAAACACACACACACGTAAACACAGTACTATAAGTATAAAGTAAAATATGCTCATATATACAATGTTATACTTTAGGATAAAATAATAGCTGCAGTGTGCAGTGGGAGAAACTATGATGTCTATAAACTGGAAGTTGAACGTATACCTGCAGGCCAAAAATATTTGTAAGTTTTGTATCAGCAATAGAGTTAAAGTTGCAACATTTGCTGTAGAAATGATCTAGCGATGGTAATAATCTATTTAGCTTTATGAAGTATTATCTTAGTGTATAAAGTGTTCTGTGTGTATAATAAATAGATTTTTCAAGGTATTGTGGATATATATAGGAAGGAAAAATATGACCACTAATTGATTTGTTGCATGAACACGTTGACTTCTACTTGAACAAATTCAATTAATTCCAATTTATCTTATTTATTTTCACAAGCACGCAAACACATATAACTTACATATTAGTATATAATGTTCATGTATATTTTATATACTATTTACATAATCTTTTACATCTTGTTACATTAAAATACAATGCCCTAATTTATATATTGACATTATGTTGTGCTCTTTTATATTACTTTTTTTATTATATAATATATTTACTATATTCTATAATAATGTATGGTAATATATTGTAGTTTAATATATAGTCATATTTCACTGTATTTATTCTCTTTAGCTGTCGGTGCGAAAGGAAGCAGCTGAGAGATCCTGACGATAACGATAGTTTCTGCAGAATTGATTACTGGCTTTGCCAAATACCAACAAAATTTTGAGTTTATTTTGGAAGTGTACCTATTTGAGTGCTTGTTTTTATTTCTATCATTTGGCTTTTTTAGTTATTGATTTGCTTTACTTTTGTAACCTGTCGTCTTTCAATTGCAAAATTAGATTTTTTCAAAGTACCTATTCTCCCAAATAAACGTTGGTAACCCTGATTTCTCATTACCTCAAATAATAGTAAGGTAAATAAATCAAAAACAAGTTATTTAAAGTAGAAGATAAAATTTTGTTGAAGCTTGCAATCAACAATAATATAAAACAAATCAGACACAAAATAATTGCTATTGAATGTCTACCAATTATATGCATTATACTTGTAATAAGTTTAACTGCATAACAATTGAGACCAAAGAATCTCTTGCTACCCCAACTATTGGTAAAAGAATAACAAAAATGAAAAAATATTTTTTAAGTTTTTAAATAAGCTTACAACTTCTAAATTATAGAGCCTAATTTAAAAATGAATTTTCCAAAGTAATTGATTCATTGTTGCAAAAAAATTTCATATGAAATAAATTTATATTATAATATAATATAATTTATATATTTATATTATATACCACATAATATATAATTTACATATATTCTCATATATATTTATATGTTGTCCTATATTAACCACGTGCTAATTAATGGTTTTTGATGCTTGAATTTTTAAAGCACTGCATGGTGTATGATTTCTCATAAGCACTTTTGAATTTATAGCATTTGACTATTAAAAACTTACAAAAAGTTATAGTTGTCATCACGGCCGGGAAACTTGTGCATGATAGAAAATGATATTTTAAAGCCTGCTAAGTTAACTTGTTTATTATATGTGGCACACGAGCAATTATGACATCATATCAATGGCATATTTTAAGAATTGAACTTATAAACAAATCTATGTATAAGAAGCCAGTGCTCTATCTCTTAGGTCACTGCGCTGCTCTTAGCTGTCATGTCATCGCTCCTACATTTAACGTAAATAATAGACTAACTTATGTATGCTTAGTTGAGTAATTATATATAACAAAATAGCAGCAGTATCAGCAGCTTTAATGTTGTGGCTACAATTAAGAATAAATGCAATCCCAGTTTTTCAATTCACTCTTGCAAATGAAATGACTACAGATTTTTTTAAAGGAATCACACATGTTCTTTTGTCATGTGCTAATAATCAACTAGATAAAATAGGAATAATTCATACTTTTTGTAGTTTTATTATTAAAGGCCTGGTTTATTGGCTAAAACACATTAATTTGCGCAATTCCTTGCAGAGGCATTAATGCATAAAAATGACAATCAGTGATACAACATGCAACTTGATCTAGAGAGCCAAGCATTATAATAGGACAAACATAACAAATACAATCTTAAGTTAAAGTAAAGCATTGCATCCCGTAAAATAATCTGAATTATAGTATGTTGTGTACTAAAGCTGTTTTCATTTTGCACTTCAAGTCTGATCGATTTTTTAATAAATAACTCAGCACAAGAATTTCATTTGTAAAAAAGTTTATTTCAGTCAAGAAGCCTCAACGTCACATATCCAGTAGTCCATAACGCACATTGGCTGACCATCTGACTGAGGGTTATCTATGAAATCGCATCTACAGCTGTATTAAGGAATATAATGTAAGTTTAGTGGCTTACACATGCACAATTATAATAGATACTAAAATGGCATCTGTTATTATAGTTTATAGCTGATGTATATAATAATAAGTTATACTGCAATTGTAATATACACAACTTTGAATATACATTTTGAAGCTTTTATAGCTACAATTGGTTTTATCTTGTAAATGAAAAAGCAGCAAATTGGAATTGCTACAAATGTAAAATTTATCAAGCTGGCATATATATATATATATATATATATATACATATATATACATATACATATACTTACGAATATGAATTATTGCCTTTTTCTTTCTTTACAACCAGATAAGCAACAGTAAGTTGACTACCATGGCAACTAACCGAAACAATCTTTTTCTACAGTAAAGTATGAAACGGTCTTATAACTGCCTGATTTAATCATGGCTACAGAAAAAAACATTTGCCAATGTTTTTGACATATTTTTTTATGTCAATATACTTTGAAAATTTTTTTAGTAAATTAAACTTATAGAAAACAAATATTGCCCTGAAATTTTATCTGTAATAGAAATTAACTATACTTTGCAACAAGCTTTTTGAAGCTGCAAAAAATAAAATTCCTGGTTTATTAACTAAGGTTTTATAACCCTATATATATATGAACAATCATATAAGTGATAAAACATGATATATAATGAGTAGTTTGGTGATGCCACTTAATACGATATGTTCAAATCTAATGTATATATGAATTGCCGGCTTTTATTCAAGGCAATAAATGGCTATCCTTTTATTTCTTTTAAGTAGCTACAATTATTGCTTGAGAGAGTGTTAATACAGAGACTCTTTGAAATACTGCTGCTACGACTTGTTTTATGTGAAAGTATGCAATTTTGCAGAACTATATACTGTTAAATTTTATAGGCTTTGTTATTATGCCTTATTTAGCATAGAACACACAAATAACTTGCCAGCTTTATAAATCTTACAACTTTAGGTAAAAGATCTGCTCACTTTCAAACCCGTGTCAAAAATTGCAGTTGTTGAGGCGCCATCCGATTTTAATATGAAATCACGAGAGTGTTTGCACAATTGTGGGTCGATAAAACCAGGGGAGCCCTGAAAAGATAAACCAATTATGTAAAAAGAGTAAAAGATCATAATCAGATAAATTTATCAGCTATACTGCATGCAGTAGGTGTGGAAGAATTTCCATAACATTCAACATTATCTTATTTAATAAATATATTCTGCATCGTAGCATTTTTGGCATTAATAATTGTTGAATTGTTATGATTATATAAAGCAAATATAGAAATGTAGCAGCAATATAATATATATGTTAAAATAAAAGATACTACAATGCATATAATACCAATATGTTATACTTCAGCATAAAATACAGTCTGTTTTATACAATATTATTTAATATATTATGTATAGTAACTATACTACAAGAAAATGATGACTGATATATCATTTTAGGGTAATATATTACAATGTTTTTAGTATGTATATAATTTATACTTGAATACAATTAACAAATGTAACCGTGTATAGTATATAAGTAAAAATATTATGATGATGAATACAATAAAATATTAGAATGTTTGATTATATGATAATATTTATAGCAATACATCATAACACAGTCGTAAAACTGTAATGCCATTTAAATAATAAATTTGGATATACGCAAATAATTTTAGTTAGAACTGCATGTTGAAGACAGCTAATATCTTGTATATATATTTTTTGAATGCAAATAAACTAGTAAAAAACAGAAATCAAACTAAATATAGCAGCAACTTACTCGAGGACCCTTGGCTCCCCTTGGTCCCTGAAATATTAACAAAGTTCCAAACTGCTGTATTATGTTCGCAATTTAACTAAATGCTAACTTTCGTAAAAACAAGAAACAATAACAATTTGAAAGCACATTTTCTGAATTCACCTTATAATTGTTATGTAGATGTTTAAGTCAAGTCTATTTGACAAAAAAATCCAATCCGCTGAATTAGCTGCAACACTCAGTCCTTTATTGTCATTATATAACTAACAATTTAATGTGCAACACAAATAGACAGTCTATAAATAGTAATTTATAAGGTTTTCATAAAGAATATTATACTACAATTTTGTTTATTGTTGAAATTACTCTAAAATTTTTAGCAAATGTTGCCTTCCATGTCACTTGTGCTAGTTATAGAGCCCCACTAACCCCACCCCTCCTTCCAGACACAGGTTTAAGACCATCAACACACATTACTAACTTATATTGAAGTATTGTAAAGGAGAGTTGTCTCTCCCAGTATCAATTGTGTATATTACATCATATAACATATAATTAAACTTGTTATATGAATAATCATTTATCGCCATTGAACTTACTGTTTGAAGGTCCTCCAACCATCTAATATTAGTTTGCATTTCACTTTCGAAATTGGAAAACTAAAAAATCAATAAGTTGTAGAGTTTAACTTGCTAACAAAAGCACACGTTAACACTCATTAACCTAAGCAAGTGATTGTAGCCCATGTGAGTCCGTGCCCATATAATCAAGAATAAAATTCTTATAATGTTTTTATGGTAAAAGTGGTTTTGTTTGAAAGTTATATGATTCAAAACAAGTATAAAAGTATAATATGCTTTCGATAAAATTAATTGTTTAAAGTTTTACAAGCTTTGCTTGCAACTCCTAGATATAAATTAAACAACATATCTAATTAATAAATTTATAATCTATAAATAGACATTTGTCTAAATATGAACTCACTTTAGTGTTAAACTCATCTACTGTCTCACTTTGTTCTTTAATCTCTTGCTGAATTTCTTGTATCTAAAAAGAAACGCATATTCTCTACAAAATATACGAGCACTCCTGTTTGCCTGTGCATGCATGGACATGTGTCCGCAAGTGCACTTGCGTGTGCACACACACATATAGACACACATAGACACACACACTTACATGTACATATACACAAACACGCACATGTACATGTACATGTATACATGCATGTACATGTGCATTTGTGCGAATGAGTGTAAGCGTGCGTGTGTCTTATGCATGCGTTATACATGTATGTGTGTTATGTGTGTGAGTTATGTACGTGTGTGTGTGCTTGTAGGTACTATAACTTAAAAACTAACTTACAGATCTTTGCAGCTCCAGAACGAATTTCAAATTTCCCGCATTTTCTAAAATTTTAAGATTAAAATTAATTAATTTTTACTGAAGATATTACATATATGTAAATATTAATTTAGGTAACATCAATAGTATATGGGTTAGAAATGGCCGCATGTCAGCGAATATATTTTGCTTGTTAATAGTTATATAATAATGCCATGCCATTCCTGCAGGTAAATGTGATTAGCTACTATTTACAAATCAGTGTAATGATCATATGCCAATGTCAAAAAAATTTAGAGTATAATTATTATAAAACTGCAATGGAAAAATATATTTGACTGACTTAAGTTATAATTAGTATCTATAGGTAACTTGTTAAGTTGAGTCTACATACTAACCAATTGCTTTGATCGTAGAGATAGCCATTGCACTGAGTGACAAGAAAGAAGCCAAAGCTATTAGGAAACACAGTATTTCACTGAAGAGTTTTTTCTTGGGTGGTCTGCTAGCAGTGCTAACACTATAGTCTACTGATTGGTAATTGTGGGTGTGTGACTCTGGTGTAGACTTTTCATCTTCGGAATCTTTATGTTTTTTCAGTATAGATGTATACGGTTTCCCTATGCTTGTAACATTGCAAACATAGGAAACATAAGAAAATAATAAATAGCATGTGTTTTGGTGTTTTAGATTTCCACAAAATTGAATGCATTAAGTTAGCAGCCAAAGAATTTTCGCTTTTTCCACAACAATAACTATAATAACCATGAAACAGAGAATAGCCACACTCAACTAGTTGGCACTTTAATTATCAGTCATGCATGTGCTTTATATATGACACACTATAGATGGTACAATTCCAATCATCACAATAAGGCAAATGGCATTTATAACTTTTCTAACATGCAACTACATTATTGGTATGTACTAAGTAAGTAAATGAAAACAAAGACATTCATGTACATTATCCGCTTATACTTACTCAGAGTTGGTGATTGTAGCATAGTTACTGTTATCATCTATATTGTCATACGAATCACTTCGTAGACGTAACTGTAATGTTTTTGATAGTCTGTTAGACTTTGGATCTTTCTTTGATCTAAAATATATTTCTAACATGTATTTATGGTTATATTATTGTATTATAATACATTGTCTGCGGCTTTTCCATGCAATCAGAAGATTAAAACACTGGCTGCATGATGGGTGATAATGTGGAGCTTCTTAATTTATTAGGAAAAATATATTTTATTGATTTTTTTGGTACAAAATTTGAAGCTGTTATAGTACTAACACTTACAGTTTTCTATTAATATTAGCTAGTTCAGTAGCTATAGGAGTAATTGAGTACTAATATAGTGGGTAGAATTTCACCACTAATGCATGTAATATTATATATAGTATACTAATACTCAGTATATAGTTAGTATTATATATAAATATACTACTAATAATTATTTAATTTGCATATACTAATAGTAATTCAGTAGTAATAGTAAGAACTGTAAGCATTTTGTACTAGTAATTATTTAGGGCTAATAGTCACTTAGTATAATAGTACTTGTGGGCACTCAGTACTAATACTAGTACTTATTCCATACCCTGCTCTAGATGTGTTCTCAAAGTCCGATCCTTCAGATATGAATGCATAACCTTCTTCATTATCCTTTTGTTTAGCAGAAGGTGGAGTCAAATAATCTTCTGGTGCTGTCACTTTTACACTTTTCGTAGGAGTTTCTACCCTTCAAAAGATGGAAGATAACTCCAACAACAGAAAAATACTTGTTTTTTTGTTATGTTGGTAATAGCAAAATATCTATACTATAATATTTGCTCTGCATATTTTTCATGTTTAACGATTATAATTATATTTAAATTGTCAGCTTTTTGTCATTGCAAAAATTTAATTTCATTTAGATATGAACTACATATTAAAACATAAAACGTCAAGAAAAAGTATTTTCTCAAGTGTTAACCTACTTCATGCTTTTTTAATACGTTGTGCGTAACATAGTGTATGCAGAAAAAGACATTTTTATAAAAAAACAGTGTTTTAACTATAACTAAATAATACCTGTGAAAGGTATATATGATATTGATTATGAGATTCACATTTCTACCATGAACAGAATTAATTTGATAGTTTTATTATTACTGTATAAACAACTAACTCTGTTTGTCTGTTTGTATTGACAGCTCGTTGTGAAAAGGAAGATAAGCCACTATTCAAAGAAGATGCCGGAGCTGAGAAGCGTTTTGGTAAAGGTAATAGAGATAAAGGTTTTTGCTCGGAATTTTCCAAAGGGTTTGCAGATCTAAAAACAAATAACCATTTTATTTGCTAGCATTCATAAAAAAAATTATTTTGTTTAAAAGTATTTCATAAAATGTGAACTTTTTCAGAAGTACATTACCTATAAACTATAAGTTCTTTTTAAATATTATTTTAATGTGACTGTAAAGATACCAACATTATCAAAAAAGAACTGCGTAACTTTCATACACAAGTTTGTCTAATTTTATTTTATAGTTTAATCTACTATGAGCAGATCAATAAACCCAAAACATACATTATGACAAATTATCTACAACCAACTCATTTATTACATAAAATGTAATGGTGACAGCCCTAAACAAGTGCTTGTAGATATCTCCTTACCTTGGTTTTTCAGGTAGTGCCCGTGAATTCTCTGGCTGTAATGCTGTCCATGCAGAACTACTGGTAGGTGTGGTGAATGTCTTAGCAGAGACATCTAGAGAAGAAATAAGAGAAGAGTCTTCTGGAGGTTTAGTGATCTGATTTCTCTGGATGTTGAATGACGCACTTTGAAAGGAACTCTGTAAGTGGATGTCTGGTGTTAATTGTGGAGAGAGTTTGTTTTCTGGAAACATCGGTCTGCAATGTGCTTACTATAGTTTAGTTTTTTCATACTATAAATTGCATAAAAAGCTAGCTTATAGTACACTAACGTCAAACACTAGAGGGTAGATACTGCAGGTTGTATATAAGAAAATATAGCTATACTCTATCTAATTTTAGACCTGTTAACAAATTACAAAATTGGTAAAAGTGTTTATCAAAAGCAGGTGTAAAACAGCCATAGTAATAATTTATACAATTATTTTTTAAATTGTTTTAATAACAAACATTACAGGTATATAATAGGAACTACCTGGGAGGATCTAAGGATTCATGTGTGTTCTTTGGCCAGTTGGTTACATGACCATCTGAATTAGCAAACGGGCCATTGTTGGGTAAATTAGAGATTCCACTTATAGAAACTTTTAAACCAGCAGAGTTTGAATATTCAGTTGGATCTTTAGTTTGTTTTTCTATTTCTATCGGTGAGTTGTCTACTCTTTTGTTCTCGGATGAAGTTGTGTTCTCTATAAGTGGAGACCTGCAAATCAAAAATAGCTAGGGCTGTTTTCACTTGAACTAGTTACATAATGTCTGTTTTTAAAGATTCCTTTGAGCCTACAAGGTATTTGCGTGAGGTTTAATTGTTATATTATAGAGGGTGCAATATATTGTTTAAGAAGGAGACAACTCCTGAATGATATACACATATGTTATGATTGTTTTAGTATTATACTCATATATGTTTCACTAAATGCTGACCTTGGTGTGTTGAGTGTCCATGGTGTATTTTGGCGCTAATACAGGTTCTAAGAGAAGAATAAGTTGTTTGACTCAAATTCACTTGCATATAATATTTAGTACAGTATTGAATTTCACCTAATAGGGTAATCCACAAAGCACCACCAAGCTTATAAAAGCAGAATGAAGCTTAATTAAAGGTAAACTCTTATATTATAGTAGCTTTCAGTGCATTATAATTGTTGACTCATAATTGGGTCAAATCTCTTGCCTTTATAGTTTTTTAGAAAACATAGCAATTTAAATCAACCTTAGCTATAACTTTACAACTTCTTCCTATGATAAACTTAAATTAAAAAGTATGTTTTAATTAATTGTAGACTTAAAAACCCAAGCACAAAATATTTATGTACAATAGGTAAAACACTTACTCGTTGGCAACGTTTGACTCTGAGTTGCCAGACATGTTTAAATACAATATTACGTTATTAATTAAATTTTAAGCAAAAAGATGCACTTACAATGAAATATGTCACAATATTCTTTTTCTACGCAGAGTTCAAAAAAGTCTAATCTATCATTGTTGAATTGTAAGCTTACATCGCGCTATACATAAAATCTTTTGTTATTATGAAAGAATTGTATTTAAACTCTGTGACTTGTAGTAAACAAACTTAATTTAATTCTTTAATTTGAATATATTGTTGTTCAGTTCTTTAACTTAAACAAAAAGAAAGTAAATACGTAGATGTATTATTTCTTTGCAATTGTTTTATGTAAATGCAATTACAAAATATTTATGTAGCATTTTCAACATCCTAACTTTACACCACATATAACTTACAGTTGCAGTTTGTAATTTCGCAGTCTTTCATACAGCCAGTTTTTTAAATAAATATTTTTAGCATTATATTTATATAATTAGATGCATTTTTTAATAAAATTTGATACTTTTTAAAAAATTCTTTGCTATAAACTGTTAATCAAATAAGTAAGACAACAATAGATCATAATTTTTATAGTTGTATCATAAAAGCCTTGCATTTAATTATTGTCTGAAACACAGTTTTGTGCGATTTCAGAGGCACAATTAATGCATAGAATCACAACTACTGGTGCAATTAAACTAAAGAAACTAAATTAAATATTATAACAAATAAAATTATATATAGGTTAAAGTTTATCGGTAGATCCATGCAGTAAAATAATCTGCAGAAACTGTGTGTGCTAAAACGGTTTTCATTTTCTCCTTCAAGTTAATATTAAAAATTGAAAAACAAATCAATTCTTTTCTATATAACACAGTAAAGGAAATTCGTCCATGAAGAATTCCAGAAAATGTTTCTTTCAATCATGGAACTTCACATTTCCAATAATCCATGATGCAAGCTGACTGACCATCTGATGCTCTGTTACTCATGAACTCGCACTGACAACTGAAACAAGGAATAGCATAGTATGATATAATATGATACAATGTATAAATGATATTATATTATATTATATTATATTATATTATATTATATCATGTTATGTTATATTATATCATATTATATTATATCATATTATATTATATTATATTATATTATATTATATTATATTATATTACATTATATCATATTATATCATATTATATTATATTATATCATATTATATTATATTATATCATATTATATTATATTATATTATTTTACATTATATATGTATATAATTATAGTATATAATTGTAATATAAATACAATATAATGCATGTATTGTAGCATGATATCAAATACAATATGTAATATAGTATATAATTACAATATAATTTAATATTATATACAGTAACAATATAATATAAAACTGATATAATATAATATAATATAATAACAATATAGTTTATTGGAGTATGATATCAATTATATAATGTAATATAATAATATAATAATTATAAAATATAGGTTATACGCATTATAGCATATCATTATAATATAATACAATATAAAATAATGCAATATAATATATTAAAAGATAATGTAATAAAATATAACATAATATAATATAATATATAAAATAATATTTAGTAAAATATACAATTTAATTTAATTTTGCACGTTTACCTTCACCGTTTGTCTTATTTTGTATAAGAAAAATCAACAATCAAATTAGAGTTGCTACAAATGTATAACATATCAATTACTGACACACGTACTTACTTGTATGACCTGCTGCCATTTTCCTTCCTAGACACCAGATGTGCAACAGTGGTTAGTTGATTACCATAGCAACCCACAGAAACAATCTTTTTCTACAATAAAGTATGATGGTTTTAATGGCTGCAATTTGATAAGAACCCACACAAGTATATTTATATATAGCCGCTATCCCTTTGAGAGACCCCTGCATGGTGGAGCAGTTTTTGTAAAAGCGGACTAGGGAAATGGCTTGTCATTTAATAGTGGCTACAAATAAGTGGCATTTTCTAAGGTTATTCATTTTAGCACTTTCAAACATATTTTGACTTAGAGATTGTTTCAGCAAAGTAAATCAGAAACTTTATTGCGTTGATAATATTTTATTTGAGCTGAGGTCAATCTATACTTAATTTAATACACATGTACTCAATATCTCTATATATAGTTCTTAGCTGATTTTTACAACTTGTTCACGTTGTACAAGACATAGGAGACTTATTCACCAATATTGGACCTCTTAAAAGGCGTAGTACAGTAGTGCTTGCATTAAAGTGGGTGTCTAAGACTCTGGTTGTCACAGAGCCTTCCTTTTTTGCTATGAGATCACGAGAGTGTTTGCATGCTTGTGGGTTAACAAAACCTGGGGGGCCCTGAAACACAATATTCTCATGTAATAGCAGTGAAAGTTTACACTCGGGTAGATTTATAAGGTCTATATATGTTCTCGTATATTATAAAATAAAATTCTGGTGACAAAATTGTTATAGCAAGTTGTCAATATTAAGTTATATAAAATTGCTATACTATATTATATTGCCTATAATTGTAAATTGCTAAATTTTAATATGTTCTAATATACTTAAATAACAAATTTGAATTCTAAAACATTTTTAGCTTAGAAATACGTGTTGAAGACGGCTCAAATCATAACATTTTAATTTGTAGAACAAAAATAAACGGGTATAAAAAGCAGAGAAAGATAAAAATAGCTGCGGCTTACTCGAGGGCCTTGAACTCCTTTGGGTCCCTGAAATATCAACAAACAACATCCCAAACAAACGTATTGCACTTACTTTCCGCAAACTATTTAATTCAAGTATATATTTAACTATAGAATCTTTAAAATCAGCTACAATATATATAACTACTATTCATGAACTACAGAGCTATATATCACTCAGTACTTTATTATGTTCTTTTTCTCTTTTAGCATTACAGGTGTATATTATTACGCCTTTCATATAATTGAAGATGCTAAAAATAACCATGAATGTATTTTTAAACTTACTCTTCCAAAGTCTTTTAACCATCTAATATCTGTTTTCATTTCACTTTCAAAACTGGAGAACTAAAAAATTCACAAGCTGTACTGTTGCACTTGTCAACACAAATTATAGGCCCATGTATACAATTCGCGCACACAAGTGTTTCAATACACACACACAAACACACACACACATGCACACGCATGCACACGAACTTATATATATTAGAATTTACTCGCAACATCCTAGATATAATTACTAAATTTATAATCTCTAAATAGTCCTTCATCTAAATATACTCTCACCTTAACTTTGAACTCATCAACTGCTTCACTTTCTTCTTTAATCTCTTTCTGAATTTTTTGTATCTAAAAAGGAAAACAATCCTTATAAATTAAAAGTTGGTCTCTCTGCATGTGTATTTGTGTGTGTGTGTGTGTGTGTGTGTGTGTGTGTGTGTGTGTGTGTGTGTGTGTGTGTGTGTGTGTGTGTGTGTGTGTGTGTGTGTGTGTGTGTGTGTCTGTGTGTGTGTGTGTGTGTGTGTGTGTGTGTGTGTGTGTGTGTGTGTGTGTGTGTGTGTGTGTGTGTGTGTGTGTGTGTGTGTGTGTGTGTGTGTGTGTGTGTGTGTGTGTGTGTGTGTGTGTGTGTGTGTGTGTGTGTGTGTGTGTGTGTGTGTGTGTGTGTGTGTGTGTGTGTGTGTGTGTGTGTGTGTGTGTGTGTGTGTGTGTGTGTGTGTGTGTGTGTGTGTGTGTGTGTGTGTGTGTGTGTGTGTGTGTGTGTGTGTGTGTGTGTGGGTTTGTGTGTTTGTGGGTTTGTGTGTTTGTGTGTTTGTGTGTTTGTGTATATGTACTATAATTAGAAACCAACGTACAGATTTCTCCAGCTCCAGAACGAATTTCAAATTTCCTGCATTTTCTAAAATTTAAAAATTAAAGTTAATTAAGTTTTACAGAGAATATTGTCAATATTATTTTAGCTAACATCAAGACTATGTGTTGACAATGAACTAATCTTGTATTTTTTAGTATCTACATACGCACTCTTTTTAGTTGAGATTACATACTAACCAATCGCTTTGATCGTAGAAATGACGATTGCACTGAGTGATAAGAAAAAAGCCAAAGCTATAAGGAAACACAGTATTTCACTGTACAGTTTCTTCTTGGGTGGTCTACTAGCAGTGCTAACACTATAGTCTACTGATTGGTAGTTGTGGGTGTGTGACTCTGGTGTAGACTTTTCATCTTCTGAATCTTTATGCTTTTTCAGTATAGATGTATACGGTTTCCCTATCCTTATAACATAGCAAACAGATAAACATATAGGAAAGTAAATAATAGAATGTTTGCTTAAAATATCAGTTCTAGATTCAATTTGACAGCCACAGAATTTTCTCAAATTAATGTATGTTAATTTTTTTGTGACTGAAAAAAACTAAAACACATAGCACAATTATTCAACATTTTTATTTTTTTTTTGGTGATACCAAAAAGAAAGATATTTATTTGGTAAATTTCATTTTAATTTTTACAAAAAAACATTAAAACTGTTTTAAATTTTGCTATGTTAAAATGATATATCAGCAACTAAATTATAAATAAACATGGCTTTCTATATATACTATAATACTTAATGCCTTTAGGATAGTGCATTCGTTAATGTTAAAAAGTCAATTAGAAGAAATTATGATTTAATTTTTTCCACAATGATAAATATGAAAAACGTTTATAGTTCTCTCTCAATATTAGGCATGATGCACTCTAATAGTTTGCACCATATAATGAACAATTATATTTTATGACATATGCCAAGTATTACCTCCCATTATCATTATATGGTAAAATAATTCCAAATTTTCTACATTATTTACACACCACAAGTAAATAGATAGAAACAAAGACATTCATGTACATTATTCAATTACTTACTCAGAGTTGGTGATTGTAGCATAGTAACTGTTATCATCTATATTGTCATACGAATCACTCTTTAAACGTAACTGTAGTGTCTTTGACAACCTATTGGACTTTGGATCTTTCTTTGATCTGAAATATATTTCTATCAAAAATTTATGGTTATATATTATTATATAATACATTGTCTGTAACGTGATTCAGTAATAATTATAATAGCACGCATTCTTTACTATAGCAATCAGTTAGTGCTAATAGTCACTTAGCAAAAGTATACAAGTATAGTCACTTAGTAATAATAATAGTAGTATATATAGACATTTAGTATTAGTATAACAGCTAATATATTATAGTCACTCACTATAGTCATTCAGTACTATAGTACTATATATAGTAGCCACTCAGTAATATTACTATTATTTTTATATTCCATACCCTGCTCTAGATGTGTTTCCAAAATCTGATCCTTCAGATATGAATGCATAACCTTCTTCATCATGCTTTTGCTTAGCAGAAGATGAAGTCAAATAATCTTCTGGTGCTGTCACTTTTACACTCTTTGTAGGAGTTTCTACCCTTCAAAGTATGAACGATAACTCTAACAATACAAAATATTTGCTTTTTCGTTACCAACAGCAACAGCAATCATATCATTTACTTTGCATTATTCTATATTCAAAAATTATAATCACTGTTAGTTGCATAAGAATAAATATAAGTTTTGTTTTATTTCAAGATATAAACTACAAATAAAACATAAAATGTTAAGAAGCTTTTTCTTCTTAAATGGTAAAAATAGTATTCCAACTTCAATATATAATGTATAACATATATAGTGTGTTCAGAAAGTACCTCTAGAATAAAACACAGTGTTTAAACCATAACTAAGCTGTTATGAGTGCATGAGATAACATAAGTTGTGAAATATACATACTGATTATGAGCTTCACATAGCATAACTACAACTCATGATATTATTTATATAATTATATAAACTACTTACTCTGTCTGTCTGTTTGCATTGACAGCTCGTTGTGAAAAGGAAGATAAGCCACTATTTAAAGAAGATGCTGGAGCTGAGAAACGTTTTGGTAAAGGTAACAGGGATAAAGGTTTTTGCTCCGAAGTTTCCAAAGGGTTTGCAGATCTAAAAACAAGTAACTATTTCATTTGCTAATATTTCTTTTTATTAAATAACATCTAAAATTATTTTATAAAATGTTAGCTCACCAAGATACTAAACACAAATTATCTTTTTAGCTTTTCAACTTAAAATAAAAGTATCAACATTAATATTACAGGTAAGAAATCTATAACATTATTTATACAAATTTACGATACTATAATATATAGTTCATTTTCATTCTAGTATATAGAAATAAATCCCTCCATAATATAATGTAGCAAACCAGTAAATCTATGATATGGTATAATATGACAAATTATCTACAAGTGATCTATCTATTACATAATGTAATAGTGACAGCCCTAAACAAGTGCTTGTATATAGATATCTCCTTACTTTGGTTTTTCAGGTAGTGCCCGTGAATTCTCTGGCTGTAATGCTGTCCATGCGGAACTACTGGTAGGTGTGGTGAATGTCTTGCCAGAGATATCTGAAGAAGGAATAAGTGAAGAGTCTACTGGAGGTTTATTGATCTGATTTCTCTGAATGTTAAATGACGTGCTTTGAAAGGAACTCTGTAAGTGGATGTCTGGTGTCAAATGGGGAGAGAGTTTCTTCTCTGGGACCAGTGGTCTACAATTAAAAGATTTGCCATTGTTTAGTGTCTCTCTACTATAAATTGTATAAAAAGCAGTAAAACACCTTGTAAACATTTTTTAACACTGATCAATAGTCTGGATTTATATCATGTCATTAAAAGAACAACTTGCTTATGTAAACAAACAAAAATTAAAGATCGAGTAGAACCTACCTGGGTGGATCTAATGATTCGTGTGTGTTCTTTGGCCAGTTGGTCACATGACCATCTGAATTAGCAAACGAGCCACCATCTGAATTAGCAAACGAGCCATTGTTGGGTAAATCAGAGGTTCCACTTATAGAAATTTTTAAACCAGCAGAGTTTGAGTACTCAGTTGTATCTTTAGTTTGTTTGTCTACTTTTTTGTTCTCAGATGAAGTTGTGTTCTCTATAAGTAGAGACCTGCAAAAAAGTAGCTACAATTGTTTTTGTTTGCAGCTTTTATAATCATAATATTTCAAAACAAAACTGCTTAGCTATAATATTGTAGATTTAAAATCTTGTTATGACATGTGATGCAATATATACTGCAGTAAGAAGACAATTCCTAGTTGCTCTACATATTATATGGCTTTTATTATATTATTATCACATATTTGCTTTACTTAATGCTGACCTTTCTTGTGTTGAGTGTTCATGCTGTATTTGACTTGTTAAAACAGGTACTCTAACTAAGCTATACCGTATGTAATAATGACTATTCCATTGTGATAGCATGCAGCAAAATTACCATGAGGGCAGTAGATTCTTTTAAATGCTTGTTTGCAGCTGCATGGCAAAGTAACTGAGCTCTTATTATATACAGCCTAATTGCTAATAGGAGATAATTTTAATTAGAGTGGAAGCAATTGCTAGGTTTAAAGCCTTTAAATATATATAAATATAAGTATACCATACTAAATATAAATATATGTTTAGTATGGTATTTTAATTTATTTTATAGTAACCCTAAAAATACAGTCGCAAAGCTTATTAAAGTGAAATGAACCCAAGTAAAATTTAAAATTTAAAAAATTATCATAGCTTTCAACGCATTAATATATTATTTAACTCATCATGAGTCGAATCACTTGTTTTAAGTTAATTTAAATTAGCTTATTACAACATTTTACAATTTTTCTCCTATTGAAAATATTTAAATAATTAAAATGAGTTTTAATTATATAAGTTAAAAAATCTTGAAATTTGTAATATTTAGATAAAAGACTTACTCATTGGCAAAGCTTAACTCTGGATTGTCAGACATGTTTGAATATATCGCAATATCAAATAGTGATCATGTACAAAACAGCTATACACTGTTTATTTGTTCAAACATTCACAATCTTCAGAGTTCATATTATAAAGCTGAGTTATCATTGTTGAATTGTAAGCTTACATTGCGCTATACAAATCTTTTGTTATTATAAACAAAAAAATTAAAGTAAAAAAGTTTAATATTCTTTAGTAAGTTTTTGGTCAGTTCTTTTAGACTGAAAGAAAGTAAATACAGTACAGATTATAGTATGTATAATACTATCTATCTGCAATTTTTTCATGCAAAAGTATTTAGGTAAAGAGTTATAGTTATAGTCATAATTATTTTATTTTTGTGGTATTTTTGACATCCTATATCTTTGCACTAGACATATACTAACACTTGGATTGCTCTTTATTATTGCATGCAGTCCATTACAACCAATTTTTTTCAAACTGAAGTTTTTTATGTTGAGTTTATATTAAAAGCATATTTTATTAAAATATATTTAATTTTTTCCTTGATACTTTGCATGGCCGGACAACTCATTAGTGAGTAATGTCTATATACTACAAATATTCTAACAATCGAAATGCTTCGCTCTAGAACTTTCAAAAGCTGCAGTGTTTACGTTTTTTCTAATTCTCAAAACTCATGGCTATATGTATAGTAATTTCTTTTTTATAAATTTCAATTAGTGAAATTTTTTTCAGGGGTATTTATTTTGATAAGGTGGGATAAAAATTGCACGTATTATAATTATATTTAAGATATAATGTCGTGGAGTTGTCTTCTTTGGCCAGCTTCAAAAACAAAACATTGCGTGTTGGTGATTATTTGGCAATCAAGCTGCTAATGATGATAACAAACGCATCCTAGTATTAATATTGACATAAGATAAAATGACATAGACATTCACAGGAACTGTTGTGAATAAACAATAACAAAAACAGGATCTAAAGCAGATAACAACTTGACTTATGTTTGCAGTTCATAGTTTTATAACAAATACATCATATAGAGTTACAATTATAGAGTATACTTACTCTTTATAGAGTATACTTACTCTTTATTATAGAGTATAAAATGCAGCAAAAATTATATACAGAAAATAGTATTTGTGGCTGGTTTGCTTCAGGTTATAGTTTTATAATACTTTAGCACCATGATGTGGCGGTTGTCTATTTTGATACCTGATTTACTTTGTGCATATTTTCCTCTTGCGGTTTAATCCAGTGGCTGCTGGCCTTGAAAATGATAAAAACTTCTGCCTGAAATATGATTAAAACAGCTTCAAACTGCAGGGAGGTGTTTTTATTTGACAGCTCACTTTGCTTATAGACTGAGAAATCTGTAGCATCCTAGAAGTTGACACTATTACTTTTAGAATATCCCCCCTTCTTTGGTGTAGACTCCAATAGTGGTAAAATGCTGATTAATGAATAGCAACTGGAAAACTTGAAGTTAGTATGAGTAAGTCTCTATTTCTCCACCACTGCTCCTGAGTGGCACTAACTGGTGACACGTGACAAGCTTAATATTATTTATTATTGACACGATTGACAAATCTACACGCTTGGTTTCACTGCGGCCCATATGCGTGCACACAGTTAGTTAGAACCCTGTGACCCCATCTCAATAGTTATACATAAAACACCACCTGTCATTAATTTACCTAAGTGTGAGTTGACAATACGGAGTTTCATTTAAAGCTAGTAGTTATACAGGTTATGCAACTGACTATAGCTAAAACCTGGATTCATTTTGATAAGATCGTGAAATGGAATACTGTTGTTCTGTGTACTAGATGCCAAATGTAAGTGTATAACATTTTTATATTATATAGTGTAATCTAAAGTCAGTTCTACATTATAACATGAGGCTGATAATTGGTCCAAGACAATTCTTCTCGATATACCAATCTTTACTTAAATTTTGCTTTTAAACTAGCTGTATAGGTACTGCTTTTGATATTGAGCCTGAGGCTTATAGTATATATATATTACATATTTTATATTTGTGCATTTAGCATTATATTTGTATTTGAATGTTCTGTTTAGTTACACTACATTCTATATATTTACACTACACTATATATACTTACACTACATTTTATATACTTACACTACACTATATATATATATATATATATACTTACACTACACTCTAAATATTTACACTACACTATATATACTTACACTACACTATATATACTTACACTGTGCACTATATACTTACACTACACTATATATACTTACACTACACTCTAAATATTTACACTGCACTATATATACTTACACTACATTCTATATACTTACACTACACTATATATATATACTTACACTACACTATATATACTTATACCACTCTCTCGATACTTACTCTAACCTTTAAATTACTCCACTAAGCACTAAACTAAATACACTCAAACTGTTTGCAACTGCATAGTATATAATATACAAAGAATGGAAAGCAGCATAGCTCTCTAGGTTTTTTCAAAACAGCGCATGGTTGCTAAATAAACATTTCATGCAGCTACCATTGCTGCAGCCTTAAAAATATATTTAATTATTGGCAAATTGCCTGTATTTCTAATGAAAAAAACTTATACATTTCGTTGTATTCATCATTAGAATCGCAATTTCTTTTTATTATTAGACAGGTGTGTAGAAAAGGTATTAATGCAATGTCATCCAATTGTTTTGTTGTATTGAATGGGCCGCTAATATAAATAGAATGACTTAGTCAAGACTATTCAAGCAGTTGATTGTGTTGAATGCAAGTGTTCAGGTATATTATAACTCTTTTGTATTGCAATCAGTGCGTTTACGTACCCTGTACGTTGTACACTGCCCTATCTCTTAGTTATTATTCAAGTCCACATTCTAAAGATTAATCTACTGCTGAACACATCTCATTATATTATAATATAATACTCGTCATATGTTGTGGATTGAGTAATTCATACTGTTTAAAGCAGCTCAGCTGTGAGCAGGTGCACATCCTGTCAGGGTGAGTGGGTAGCTTTTCTTTCAGGTTGTTCACCATTGCACTTTTTTACTTTTTCTTATTAATTAGTATAAAACTTTGTGATTAAAAAAAAGTTAGAAGCTTTAATTAAAAATGGCACATTTCTAACTACACTTTCCCTGACTTCTTTTCACATTTGTATTTATGGTTTCACGCATTGGATTACGCCTTTGGCATTTTTCTGACTATAAACTTTCTGAATTTTTCACTTTTGTGATCATAGCTTTCATGCATTGTGTTTTGTCATTTGGGTTTGACCCAAACAGCTGAGTACAACAGCTTAGAAACCCCAGATGATTTATAGATGTATTAAGTACCTTTTAAGTATTCTTGCACACACCTCTTTGCACTGTACAGTTATCTGTCAAATCGTTTTAAACTAGCTTTTATCAGGTGAATTTCTGAATTATAGTATATTTAGTCTGAAGTTCTTTATAAATATATTGTATTATCTTACGGGCGGCATCCAGTATCCCTCAGGGTTTAGACCAAGCCAGATGCTATACATTGGATCCTATTCAATTGAGGAATTTTTGTTATGAAAAATTTGTAGAAGTTTTGTTTTACATAAAAATTATTGCAAATTGAGTTATGTCTCTCAAGTGTCTCCTATATATGAACAAATTAGTATGAAGGGAATTATAGAATTTGGGCTATTAAATGTTCTCCAAAAATTATTAACTTTAGACCAACTTTAAAAGTTTTTGTTAGTGTTTATATATACACACAGTAACAGCAGCTAAAACACAGTTTAAATTGAAATAACACAAATTATACAGGAACTTGGGCAGCAAATAAAATTGTTCTATCACTGCATCCAAATGATTTTTTCCTCACTCTACCTAGCAATGATATACAGATTATATACAAGTTGCGAGAGAAGCCGTGTGATCATAAACAGGAATTAGAAGTTGCTATAGAAACTAAATGCCCACAAACAAGAGATTTCGTAGACTAGAAACTCATTTAAAGTTAAATATGATTTTTATTTTGATGAAGCTACAAAAGCTACCCAGGTTTACTAGACATGAAACCTTAACTGGGCACACATTACTTTTTGCAGGAATTTTCAGCATTATACCCTCAGTAACTTTACTTCAGCTTAATTTGTTTTAACGATAGAACCTATACAAAAGAGCAACTGCTATGTTGATTTCATTGCAACTTAGGATAATTAAATATTCAATTAAAGCAATAAATCATTAATCTTATCATAATAACCCTAATGTATAACTTTGTAATTCACAAGTTGACAGAAGTTCATGTTACTAATATTCTAACTGGCTGCAGTCTATAGATTGAGCTGCAATCAATGTATGTTTTATTTGCATTCAAAATTGAATCATTGAATATTTGATGTAAAAGTATATGATAAGATGTTCCTTATCTCCCAAACAGACTGACAGGAAAAGTATTCAATGGGTATAAAAGATCATATTGGCTTGAGCTTATGGTTGAAGTGAAAAGCATACTTTTTGTGTAACAAAAGCCAGTCTTAGCTATCTAATGCATTTCTATATTACTGCATTGTATCCATTGCCTATGAACAACTGAAAGATTAAAGTATCCTGGTTGCACGTTGCAGACTGATGCTGTGGTTGACAGTGGAAACTCTGGATTCTTCGCAAACTTTTGCATCTTCAAATTTCTTGTTTTGCAAATTGAAATGTTATGAATATATTCTTAGCTATCTCAAGTTGCAGAAATTGGTGGTTGAAACATGTATTGGACAGATAGTGTGCTCTAATGTTTCATAAAGCATATCAGACCACTCTTTATCAGATAGCTCAGGCATTAATCATCAGGGTCATTCAAATGTGGAAACATTCCAATTGATGAAACAATTTTGGCAACTTTGTTTCCTAAAGCTTTTGGCATCAATGAGTTGGCATATTTTACCAGTTTTGGCAAAGGCTTTGTCATGTTGTGCATTGCATTTAGATTTTACGATATAACTGATATGTGTTGAATTTATAGAGTAAAATAGATACAAAAAATTATAAAATTTACAAGACTAGCCTTAGAAAGCTTTTAGAGAGTTAGGTGAAGTTTGAGGGATAGGGAGGGGGGAAGTTCAGTAAGTTTGTCAAAGTTGTGTTTGTTTTTTTTTTCTGACAGTAGCATATTACAGCCTATTTATATCCTAATCTTTGCTTGTTCTTGTCCTGGTCGTTACCTCTATAAATTACTGTTGCCCAGGTCTACCTTGCATGCACAGGTCCCTCAAGGACACAGTGTGGAGATAATCTAAACTTTTGACTTTGAGATATCTTAGTGCATATATACAGAGTAGGCGAATAAGGCTTTTTTACTTAACGCAGATAAAAAATAAAGAAGTTTTTTGCTAAGTTTTGCGTGGTGATCTTTACTTAGTCACTATATATTACATATGGCACACTTTCTTAGAGGTTGTGTCGTAAACTGAAACTTGCTACATATGGTGTCTATGTTTTTATATAGGGAGAAAGTTATTAGTTTTCAGCACTTTTCTTACAGTTCATGTTCTAAAATATGAATAAAACATTTCTTGTCATTGAGGACATAATTTGACAATTACTTTTGATGTTCAATATGATGTGTTGCTGATATGTTTGAAATTTGTTTTAGATTAAACATTATTGCCCGCGTCACTGAAAATTTGGGATTAACTCCACTTGACAAGAATGTCTGGAGATTCTAGAGACACACAGATGTATTCTGCAAGCCAACAAAACGATTCTGGAGAAACACAGAGACCATCTGGAGACACACAGAGACCTGCTCAAGGCGCATACAAACTCCATGACGATACATCAGATGGTTACTATCTTCAACCTCAACAGTTGACTGCTAACTCTGTCACCAGAAGTGATGAGTCTGGTAAATTAGCTGAGATTTCTAAACTTAGTAGGGGTGTTTGTATTTTTCAACCATAATCAATCTCTAAGCCCACAGGCTATTAATACTTATCTCACGGTTTTATTTCTCACATAATTCTATATATAGGTCACGAGAAGAGCTCAAACCTCCTATTAAATTTAGTGGCTCATTTACATTGTATAATGTGTTTATAAGGACAAAATGACTGAATTTAACAGATCCATGAGTTAAATCTGATGTTCTACGTACATAAGTGACAAATTGAGGTTTTAGGACCCATAGCACTATTATATTAAGTATATTAAGTCAGCTGTTGTAGATTCATCTCCCTTGCAGTACAGTACTGCATATGTAAGCTATGTCCCTCTCCAGTCACAATTCTATGTTATACCCTAGGCAAATTTCAAAGATGTGTTATCAAGTTTATTATAGACTTTATTCTTGGCACGCATGTTATTATGTGCAATTAGAGCTTAGCTTTAGTTCTTACAGTGAATCCTTATCGGTTTGGGGTTGATTAAACACCCCTGCAAATAAGTTTTGAATATTAGGCATAGGTATTCTAAAATAATACAAATTAAACAACATTATTACATAGCACAGTTGTTTTGTTGTTTCATATTCAGCTTGAGGGTTTAAGTTAACATTTTTTCTAGTTGTTATGGCACGGGCAACTATTATATATTTTCAACTTCTAAGTAAGTTAAAGCACACAGTGGTATTAAACAATTGGGGACACATTTTTGTGGATTTTATTATAATAAATTACACATCAGATTTGATGACTTTACCAATACTCAGTGACCTAATCATGTAAAGCTAATGGGAAAACATTCCTTGCGTTGACAAACTGACAGCCATTATCTTGCTAGACTTACTCTTGTACAGTCTGAGGCAAGATCACTGCATCCTGTTAGTTAGAATTACATTTAAAGATCTAAAATTACTTTCATACATTTGGAGCATATGTTTGGTGTATAAAGTGGAGGTTGAAGTAATTCAACGTCAAACTTTCAAAATTGAGTCAGTTCTTAGCTCTGGCCATCTGCTTTACGCAGGTATTGGTAGTCTATCTGGCAACAGTGGAAATGTGAACCCAGCCTTTTTATCTTCACCCGAGTCAGAGTTTGAGACGTCATTTTGCGCCGACGGTAGATCAACTTACTCACCAACTGATTCTCAGGCTATGGATTTTAGTTTAGGGTCTAATGAGTTGGATCTGCCACCTCCCCCAGCACCAGATCAGTTGTGGTAAGAATTCTATTATTCCACTTTACTATAATTTATAACTATAGAATTTGGTATATATATATATATATATATATATATATATATATATATATATATATATATATATATATATATTCTACTGTACTATTACTATAAGTTATAAATTTTTTGATGCAGGTCTACCAAAGTATTGTAATAAAAGAAGTTGCATGCAGCATGTTTTATATTTTATATAATTATAAGCTTGATTTGTTGATTGCCTCTAACATTATTTGAAAATTTAAAAGATGCATATCTTGTACTTTGAGAGTTTTTATAAGTTTACCTGTTATGAAGTAACAGACGCTTTCAATAAGCTCAGGTTTCTTAGTACTTGAACAAGCTGTTTAAGTTGATTAGAAATTTGCTCTTCACACGTAGTTCATATAGATTATAGTACATAGACAACTTTTTAGTTTACAAATATCTACTAAAATTAATTCATATAAGACATATAAGAGTAAGTAGCATCAAGTATTAGTTCCTGTGTCCCTTTTTCCCTTCCATGTCTTGATTGTACTATGTGGGAATTACTAGTCTTCATGAAAGAGATGAAAACATATAACACTTTTAAAACCTGCACATTTTTTCCAACGTACTTGATAATTCATTTGAGTTTCCAGATAACAAGTACACAACCTAGCTGTGAATTATATGATAGCAACGTTATTATTTATTTCTATATAATCCAAATTATTTTACCAGGAGTATTTTTTCATAACTGATAATTATAATTGGAAAACTATCTTTGCACTAGTTTTTGTATAAAGAGCTGAATCTGTTTATGCGATCTGCAAACACAATTTAACTTTATCTCTGCTGGGTTGAGCAAGCAGAAAATATTATGTTTTGTAGTATTAGCCTTTTATCCTAAATTACAGTTCATATCTTTTACCACACTCTTATCTATTTCCCCTTAAATATTAACAGGCCTCTTGCTATATGTTTAGCCGTTATCACTAAATATGCTGTTACACAGAGAGAAATATTAGTGTTAGAGTGAACATTAGCTGACAACTAAAACCTCTCGTTTTTTGGATCCCTAAATTGACCAGCAGTGAATAGAAATTAGTGTCGGGTACTGTTCACAGTGAATAGTATGTTAGATCAATGTTGATATAAAGAGTTGTGAAGTTGATTCTTTGTATTTATCACAATGAGCCAAGTTATGCTCAATGGTGATCTTATATATGTTCAATGGTGAGCTTAAATATTTTCGATGGTGATCTTATTTATGCTCAATAGTGATATTATTTCTGTTCAATAGTGATATTATATATGTTTAATGGTGAGCTTATTTCTGTTCAATGATGATCTTAGATATGCTCAATGCTGAACTAAGTTATATTCAAAGCTGAACTTATAAATGTTCCATGCTGCTCTAATTTTTGTTGGAAATAAGCTTCTGCAAAAATTATTACTGATCACTCTGAACTAACTTGTCATAACTTCTAACCAGTATGAGAGTATAGTAATGTGGATTTTATTGTATACGATAGTTGAATATAAGAAATGCAACAAAAAATAACTTCTAAAGATTAAAATAAGAAAAAAAAACATGAAAATAAGCATTTGCAGAATTTTTCTACGACTGTAAATTCAGTTAACTTTTCTCAATATTAGCAGAACCTGCTAAGACCATAGTGTGTGTCATTACATTCTTGCTCTGTAGTGTAGCGATAACCAAGCAGTTGTGGTGTGTAATGGTTAGCACACCTGTGTGCAAGTCCGAGGTCTGTGATAGTAACCCAAGTACGGGAGGGGGGAGGGAGAAGTTTTATAACTAATTCCAGCGGTTAGTAAAGTGTGGTAGAACTCCGAGAGGAGTTGAGTGGTCAGGGAAGCTTGAAGGAGTAGTATAAAAAAGGCAGCTGAGTTCTTGAAAAGGGGGTAATGTGTAGTGTCGAGAGCACCCAGTGACGCTTGTAATGTAGTGGTGAGTGTGCCTGCTTGCAGGCTGAAGGTCTCAGCATGATTCAAAGTTTTGTAGCGGTCAAATTCTTTTTTGTGCTTCTATTCAGCATCTTTGAGTGCATGTTCTTAAAAAATGTTATGGGGTCTACAACAAAAGATAAAAGTTGGGTAATATTTAAACTGTATTAGTATGAACAGCAAACATTTGGTTAAGATATACAATCACAAGCAGCTTATAAATTAAGTTCAACTTTGAAGAAGCTGAAGTCTAAGGCCAAAACTTATAGTATCAATGATGTTAGCTATGAATCTTTCAGCATATTTTCAGCACCATCATACCAATCGTTTGTTTCTGAATAACCATACAGGCTTTGGCAAACTTATGATCATTATGTTGCGTAGTGTTTGGGTTAGTTTGAGCTTATCAAAATTTAGTAACAATTTTGGCCATCATTTTATTTTACTTCTTTCTTAATTACAAATGCAAGAGCTGTTGGGCATAATTAGTTTAGTTAATAGAAGCTTCTCTGCATTAAAATTATCTCAAAATGTCAGTGAACCACAATTTAAGCTGGAGTCAGCATTTTATATGGACCCCTCATATCGAGATAACAGATATTGATAAGTTTCAGTTTGTCTATAAATTGAAAAACAAATAAAGTACTACCAAGAAAAATATTGCTACTTATACATGCTTTTATATTTAATTGTGCTGTGCAAAGATAAATAAAAGAATAAACTGGTAGCACGGAAGTTAATAAAAAAATTTGCCAACTCACCACTAGTATTGGCATTTTGGTACTTAGCTATAAAACAAGAAGCTAGCTTGGCAGCTGCTTAAGGCTAATAACTACTTGTAGGCTGCTAAACTGCATTATTAACAATACTTCTACAATGGGGGGGGAATTCAAATTAATGAATTCAGCACAAGTTGCTAGAAGGTGAAGTGGAAATAAAACGCTAAATTTTTTGAAAATATATTGTTACAGGAAAACTTGTATCAAATTGATATAGGAATAAAGTAGTTTGGGAAATATCAGTTAATGTGGTCTCTTAAAAGTTATAGTTGCACAAATTCAATTATCTGTCTACAGCAATAGTCATACTGTCATTGTGATTGTGATATAAAATCAAAATGACAACGTTAAGCAAATGATTGAGCTTACCTTTTGCTGCAATGACAACTTCAGTTCCTAACTCTGAAAGAAAGTGATCATCTTCTATCTCTGAGAGGTAGCTGCAATCTTTACCCATGTGATGAAATTATTGAATGTTTTCCATGTTGTGGGGTTGTTTGGAAGCACAAATTCACTGAATCTCAAAGCACAACCTCTTAGTCTGAGCCTCTGGTGTTCACTATGCCGGCAAAATACTTCTTCTGTCAATAGCAGTGAATGAAAATTATGTGCTGTTATGTAATAACCTATGTTTTGCTCTTTAGATGCTTGGTAAGCCAGTTTCTTGCCTTTGAATTACAATTTAAATATTTTCTTACTATAGCTCTGTTATGCAACATCTTCTTTTGTTCCACCAGGTAGTTTACACAAGTTTACACAAGGCTTTTGAAGTGGTTCACCTGATCCACAATTGACTATTCAGTAGCTTGTTTCATTGTTAATTTTAAGCTTCTTGTTTGAAACACATTTGCTGATAACTGAGTACATTGGAGTTTGTGGTGCATCTCCCTGATTTCTCTTTTACACACATTTTAAATTAGTTGGCTTTCCTTTCCATGAATGAAATTGACTAGTGAAGCCTAAACTACCCATGCAAGAGATATGTGCAGTTGAAATTTTTTGTTGATAAATTCAACTTAAGTCTTTGATAAACGGAGTGGGGCAATGTTTAATAGTAGTCTGGTAACAAGCTATTTGAAAATGTCTTGGGTTCAAAAAAATTTCGAAATCATAAACAGCTAGTAGGTTGAAGGAGTTTCATTCCACTTTTATGCTCCCCAGTTGGGTTGTATTTTTTGTTTTGGTATCAAGTATTATATACCTATATACCCTTATATAACTTTCATATCAATTGCTAAACATAAAATAACCATTAATATGATATATTTGCAATAATATTTAAATTTTTCCAAATTTGTGTTGAAAAAAAGCATTAAATGCATTAATAATAACATTTTTTCAAAAAACAAAAAATTTAGAAAATGCAAAATTAATAGGTTTATGCAGAGCAAAGAAATTTATTTGTGTGCCAATTATAAAAAGCAATTGACTCAAATTTATTTAAATGCACATATATTTCAATAGTATTCAAATAAATTGCACGTAAAATGTATAAATAGCATCTAACTGGGAAGCACCAATTGAAATGACCCAAATGTAGGGTTCAACTTTATCCTAGCTTCCTATAAAGGTTTGTGATCATCATTAGTGCACATGTGAACGAATAATGTTGTTAGGTGAACAACTGCCGATTGTTCCATAATTCTTATGTAAATTAAAGTTTGCTTGAACATATGTAGTTGTAGCATTGATCTCACTTTCTGCTCTTATCAATTAATGTTTAGCTTCATTAAGACCTAGGGATGATAATTACGTAATACTTGTGAAAAGTAGCGTTGACTTAACAACTAAGTGGTTTCAGAGCTACTACAAAATATTTTTCAGCTTACACTAATCGGATTAATTTTCAATTTCATCAAAATAAGTGCAGGTC
The DNA here is from genome assembly GCA_964035545.1 of Bugula neritina. Classification (NCBI taxonomy): domain Eukaryota; kingdom Metazoa; phylum Bryozoa; class Gymnolaemata; order Cheilostomatida; family Bugulidae; genus Bugula; species Bugula neritina. The sequence goes on from OZ037773.1 coordinate 9,940,059, forward strand.
TAACAACTATTAGAGGTGTGGTGCAGGCTATACCAACAATAAAAGGCTTTTTGAACAACTTTAGTGCAAGCACTGCACTAATATTTCTCTCTGTGTATACACAATGAAGAGATCAGAGGTTATCACACTGATAACATACTGTTATAATGTTTAGAGGTCATGCAAGGGTTTGTTTATTATCTCAGCTGTCATCAGCCTAATGATAGGCCATGCACCAGCTGTAATTATTACATAATATTTGCTGTGGATAATGCTTATATAAATTGTTTGACACAATAATTGTTGTAGATTACACCTAAGGCTAAATTGATAAACACTGCTTTACGCTAAAATAATTAAAACGGTCTTAAAACACAGCTTCATGTTCAAAGTACTGCTGTGAAAACTCATTCAAGTTCTATAAAGTCTATGACAAGTACAGTAACTAAATGTGCCCCAGAAAAATCGCTTATGAACTTCATCTATATGAAGTGTGTCAGGGATTCTTTAGGTAATATAGTTATGGCTTATTATGGAATGTGGCACAGCTTCCTTTTTATAGTAAAGTTTTGTCATTTTATTTGCATCATGCGTAAGTTATATAGCTATGTATGCCTTTCAGATATTAGTAATTAAAACATAACATAGATACTTGACATCTTCTAGAACATTTCAAAAATAATTAGCGCAACAAATATTGTTGTCTGTATATTTTAATATGTTTCATTACTATTTTCTTCAACTTGAAATCATAGCAATTTTTTGTGGTTTTTCTTGCTGAAATATTACAGGTCAATGTATGCAATATGTAACTGAGAATTGAGTGTATAAATACAATATAATGACTATAATATTTTGCATTGCCCTGGAGTCCAAAGGGGCTCTCCTTACCTAGCTGCTTTTAAAGATCGGTCAGCAGTCCAAAAGGTCAATATGACAACAGCAGTAAACAAACATCATAAACAAAAGAGCTCTCTAACGACAATAAAAACAAGTTTGGCCACCCAGGTTGTACCCTTGCTCAACACCTTTAAACAGCTTTATACAACATATTATATTTCATTTCATTACACCATTCTGTTTAAACTAAAATGGATGTTTCTCAAAAAATGTTATTTGATATTTGCTATCATCCAAGGCTCAGCCCACCCTGTAAAATTGAAATTATCATGAAAGGATGACTCCAAAAATTAATTGATTATTCATGTATTACTTGAAGGTCTTTGTCAGACGATGCATTCAGAAAAATGGAGATGCCTGTGAATTCTGTGGCAGGGCAGCACTCTCCCCATTACGTCTACCCCATGAAGCTACAGAGTCCTCAGTCTAACTACTGCATGGAACCACATTTACCAGCAACTCCTCTTCAGCCACTAGCTACTCAGCTGTCATATGAAGGGCAACAGCAGGTGCTCAAACACAGGTTACACAGGTGAGTTATGACTGGTCTTGTAAAGTTCTGTCACACAACAATTGTACTGGAACAATAGTGCATTCGATAATTGGATTTCTTAGATGGAGGTTATTAATCAGGTTTTTATTCTTGGAGTTTTTCTCTCCCAAAATCTTGCATTTAAAGACTAAATTTTATATAGTTTAAAAAGCATATTTTTCAAATGTAAAAGATAATTACTATTTATATGTTGTTAACATACTATTATCACTTATGATGCCTTTCAGTGATGGAGGAGACAATCACAATATATATGAAGAAATGCGTGACGTGGGAAAGTCACACTCATTCAGAAAGTATGTAGTCTGATTTCACTTCTGTTTGATTGCCTAAGTTCTTACTTTTCAGTCACAAAATATATCTCCAGCACTAATACTATATATAGTTACTCTCAGCAAGTTTTTGGTACTAATTTGAATTTAACGATGTTGAAGATGTTCATAGAATTTAAACCCTAGTGGTGTAAGCAATTAATCGAGTGCAGCAATTTTTGCCCTGTTGAGTCATTTACTTATAAACCATATTTGCTTAAAAATAAATTTTGAAAAGCGGAAATATTTCAAATTGAGCTTTACAAGTTTGTAAAAAGTTGAAAATATTATTTTATGGAATGAAGGAACATTTTTTAGGACTTCTAAAGACTTAATCAACCGTCCTCTTCCAAAAACCGGATACACAGAAAGTGGGAGGAAACAGTTTGATGAGGTGGAAGAGGGTACTGAATATTCAACATACAGCGTTCCTCCTGATCCGGGGTAAGGCAACTCCATGAATTACTGACAAAGTTAGCACATAGTGTCCAGGGATAAGGCAACTCTATGAATTGCTAAAATAAAATTAGCACATAGTATAATTCAGTAATACCATAAGCTGTGTTTGATGCGATGTATAATGTGTTTTAGTATTAGTACACATTAAAACACGTTCTAAACTCTTACTCAAAGTTTGGACTTAAGAGAAGTTGGTACTAGAAAGCACTGTGTATGCTCTCTTGACACAGCCAGCATATATAAATTGATCTCTAAGCTGTACAGTATTCTTTGATTATAGCATTAAGAAGTACAACCCACTGTATGGAGAAATCAGTTCCACTGAGAAGAGAGAGAGCGTGGACAAGAAGCTTAGAGACAGTCACATGTCCAGCTTTCCTTCAGTGGTGAACGTAAAAAGGGACAACTCCTGTAATAAGTGCTCATGTGGAATATCTCTTCTGGCAATTCTTGTGTCCTTAGCTGCCATGGCCATAGTCCTGCTGACTGCAACCAACACTATCAGTTTAGCTTGTAAGTAAACATGCTGCCTGCAAAAACAAACTTCGACGCAAAACGTAATATTGAGCTAAAATAATTGATATAGTATTGTCTTCAAATAGGAGTGTGTTGTGGTAGTTTTTAAGGTTATTCATTATCTAGAAACAAAATTTTTGCTTTTAGATAATTTTTTTCAACTTCAACTTATTAAATAGCTGGTTTTTTTAAAAAGACAATTAAATTCATAGCATCTAGCATGAGCAGTTTGTTATAGTTTTCAATAGCTGAAACCAATATGATGAATTCACTATATCCTGGTCAGTGCGTTATCTGTGTATTAGTTAGTATTTATAAGGGCTGTTTAATATCCTTATGTTGTAATTAATGTGCTATTTTAACCTCTGGTTTTATTGTTGGTAATTAACCATGACTCACTCAGTCACTGCAGTTCCAATAAGGAACTTATAGTGCCTGATTGACATCACACATAATTTGCTGCTGATGATCTAAGTGAACGGAAAAATGTGATCAGCAGTGACTTTAGCTTTATTCTCTAGTGATAATTCTTACAACTAGTATTGGAGATAATTTATTTAATTTTATGTTGTAGCTGATTCGAGTAGTACCGGTGTTGTTGGAGTCTCTTCAGCAATAACTAGTCAATCAGAGTTTGACAAGTTGGCTCAAAATGTGAGTTTACAATGTTTTCCATACGATGTAACATGATTATGGTGTACATCATATTTAATAATATATTTTGCATTTTTGAAGTCTTAGTAATTAGTTTTTTCCCTTACAGCTAAGCATGGCATTTAAAAATCAATAAAAATTCTTAGAGGCAAAAAAATTAAAAGCTAAGCAATGATATTTTCTTATTTAATTTTGAAAATTGTATTTTATGCAATAAATTAGGTAACACAGCTTCATATGTAATGAAGATTATCAATTTTATTGAATAAAAAATAATCATAATTTTATGTATTTCCAAAGAAATTGTGTGCTTAGAAGCACTGGATAATAAATATTCAAGTTCAATAAACAAACATGTATAAACACAAAAATTACTAATATTTTTTGCAATTTTCTGTTGTAGATAACAGAATTATATGCCAGATTAGAGTCTCAAATGAGTTTAAATAATGAACTTAGTGCCACAGTAAGTATCACATTATAGTAAGGGGTGTGTCACATAGTAGGGGGTGTGTCACATAATAAGGGGTGTGTCACATAGTAGTGCATGGGTGTGTCATATAGTAGGGGGTTTGTCACGTAATAGTAGTGGGTCTGTCATATAGTAGGGGGTGTGTCATATAGTAAGGGGTGTGTCATATAGTAGGGGGTGTGTCATATAGTAGTGGGTGTGTTACATAGTAGTGGGTGAGTCACATAATAGGAGGTGTGTCACATAATAGGAGGTGTGTCACATGGTAGTAGGTGAGTCACATAATAGTCAGTGCGTGTCAAATGATTGCAGTCTATGTTCAACATAATAGAGTTTCCATGTAGTTTTGAAGTTTGCGTAATAATAAGTAGTTATTTAATTTAAAAGTTGAAAGTTGAGGTTTTATTGACTTTTGGCATAGCATGAGCTCTATATTGTAATCTAACTTGATATATTTTATTTACACACTTTTAGATTGCAACCCTTCAAACAAGAAACGATAACTTGACTCAGTTAGTGACAAACCTGCAACATGTGAGTATAATTGTTTATCCGTCAAAATATATTTCTAAACTTTATTTTAATTTTAAAAACAACAATACTACACTACATTTATTTGCTAAAATATTTAAATGAGCAATAAATAAGTTCATATTCCTAATTAAACTTGTTATATCTTTCAATAAACTGCAAACTGCAAAAAATAATTTGCCGTGACTTTTGTAGCAAGTAGAAGGAAGTTCAAACAACACAGACTCCACTTTCTCTGGAATAAACAGCTCACTCTTGTTGTTTGAGAGTCAGCTCACCGATGTGACTAGTAACATTAGCCTTGTTCATCAAAGTCTCTTCGACTTCATAACGAATGTGTCAAACTCGGTCCCTTCACAGGGACCAATAGGAGAACCTGGGCCACAGGTATTTATTCTCTTTTGTAGAGTGTAATTTGGAGTTATCTTCATTAAGATCTCATGTGCCATTGAGGCAGGTTGTAAGCCTATATTATTATAGTTACAAACTTTTGCAAGGTGTTCAGCCAAATTTTACTGCAATACAAATTAGTTTTAGTCATGGATTGCCCAGTTTTGGATTGTAACTCAAATTGCTTAGTTTTACAAAGTTAGTCCTGTGAAATTATCTGGGTCTTGCATACCAACACCGTATATGCAATGGGGAACTGTTGTTAATACCAACACTGTATATATAATTAGGAGTTGTCTCGTCAATGTACACGTATATTATAATATGCTTTGTTTCAGGGTGCAACTGGATTCATAAACGTATCATTGTGTAGTCACAGGAGAAATCTTAAGATTCTTTCCACTTATACAGCTGTTACTCAAGTTGTCTCAGATTCTTCACAGGTAAGAATTCTTATAATTGCTAGAATATCATACATAATATTGCATAATATATTGGATTCACCAAATTTCATTATATTATACAATATAGCAAAATATATAACATATTGTATATACCATATAGTATATATTGTATATCACAAAATAATATACCATCACTATCATGTAATTACCTACTCTTTTTCTCAATAATTTAAACTGGCTTTGTCTTTGCTATATATTGATATTTGATGCTAAAACTTTGATTGTTTTGCTGTGCAGACAAATTTGATTCATTAATAAATTTATATAAATATATAATATTTTATATATAATATAATATAGTATTTATATAATATATATTTACATTAATTGCTTAATTTAAAAATGTATTATTTTTCTCAGTTTTTAATTCTATGCTGAAGTGTTGATTTGTGTGTTATATCCTAATATATTTTTATCTTTTATATAGGAGAAGATAATTGCAGCAACTTGTAGCTTTGAGAAATACACAGCTGCAACTTTAAAGACATCTACACAAAATAGTTTCACGAGTTACCAGTAAGTGTAATAGTAAACTAGTTGGAATCGTTGTATATTTAGACTAATCATCAGCCGTTTCCATTTTTGTATTAACTATATTATTTCTTTACACGAAATTGTTTGTTTGCTGATAAAAATCCAGTAAACATAAATCTTAAATACCCTTGGGACTATAGTATTATACAAGCAACTTAAACTAGTAATGATACGTTAGTTCAATTATTGGGTGTGAAATATTTCAGCTACTGTTTACTGTCTGTAGAATAAATTAGATAACTATTATAGTGTTTATTCTAAGACACACCTATAAAATGTATCAATGATCTTTAATGAATAAGTCGTATAATATAGTCATTATCAAGTTGAATAAATTTAATAAAGGAAAACTGTTGAATATATTTTACAATTTAAGTCATACAATATATTTATAATTAAGTCATAATTTCCTGTGCCACATATAAATAAGCCCTTAGCCCGCTTAAACAACAAATCCTCCATCACGGGGTTTCTCACAGTGACTATAACAAACTTGTGCTAGTTAAATTTATTTATAAACTAGTAAGTTTTAATCATCGATATAGTAGATTTTCTTAATCAATAGCATTAGCAGACAAGTTGCTGTCTTGTGATTTACTTTGTGGAAGTTTTAGTTTCTTAACCAAAAACATTGAATAGTAGTCAACACAGTAGAAGTATATTTTGTACAGTTGAAAGTTTTCATCAACTTTATTGCAGTAGCATGCCAATAAATCGGTCAGAACTTCGATCAAGCTACTATAATTCTATAACTTTGACAGTGGAAGCTATAGTTTTAACATATATTAACACATGCTACAAACGTTATGTTTTAGAAAGTTTTCCTCAGGCAATATTTTTCTATATTTTAGTTGCTCATGTACAACAGTCGAGTCCACTGCCCCATCTGATGGAGAGTGTGCCATACATTACTGGACTTGTGCTCTGCCAGCCTCTGTATGAGTTGTACTCAGTTTGAGTTTTTCACTCTGACTAAGAATTATGACTCAAGACTGTGAATCATTATCACAACTTGTACATTCCTCTAATCGGAGTTGTGCTACCCATGCCTATAGCCTGAGTTATATTAATAGTCTGAGTATCATGCACTTCCTTACTTTTATTTTGAGCATTACTATGTTTATCCGTACTGCGAGTGGTTTTTATAATCTTCACTGCTTGTTCATTATATGTATAACCATTTTCTAAGACTCTGTTGGTTTGGATCGAAAGACGATGACTATTTAATCAGAAAATGTATTAAATATACTTTTTATTACAATACAAAAGGGTAGCATGCTTTAATGCCATACCATTTTGTTTTTAGTTTTATTTATTACTAATGCTGAACTATAATACTCACTTCTAAAAGAATCACCATTTTATGTAAATATATGTGACCTTATTTTATAGGATATTTGGATGAAAAAAGTTAATTAATCCAATTGTATTTCTTGTTCATATGAATTCTCCTCAAGAGTTTCAACTACTATAAGCTACAACTTTTTACTGTTGATTCTGTTCTTTCTGGAATGCTTAATTTAAAGCTTTTGTATGTTAATCTGAGGTTTCAAAAATTTAAAGTTTTCAAAGCATCAATTTCAAACTGCAAGTTCTAACAAGTTTTATTTTTACTTCATTTAAATTAATGCGTATAATAACAAAACTATAACTGCTAAAACGTCAAACTTTAATGTCTTTTTTGTAATGTTTTCCACTTAATTGATGCACATGCATTAAAAAATCAAGCGTTTTTGCATTATATTATGCAGGGTTTTGTGCTGATTATATAGCTGCAATTATAATTAATATGCTGTTGTATTAAGGTTATATTTTTTCAAAATAAATTGCTTATTTCCAAAAATAAAATTTGATTATTTAATAATTTTTTGCAATTTTATCTAGCTACTATTGTTGCTTCAATAAATCAAATAATAACAAAAAAGTTTAAATATATTCTTCAAATATACTGTTAAATTTTGTATAGAAAGACAAAATATGTATTTTAATACATATTATTATAGCACTATATATATATATATATATATATATATATATATATATATATATATATATATATATATATATATATATATATATATATATATATATATATATATATATATATATATATATATATATATATAGGGACCTAATATAGATGCTTTAAAGATATTATAATTCTCTCTCTGTGAAAATAAATTTAGTTTCGATTTCATGTGTTTTATACCGCCAAGTTTGCTTCTTAGGAAACCAGATTGTGTAGCGCTGAGTTTACCCAGTAGCCCATATATAGTGTAGTGGTTAGTGCGCTTGCTTGCAAGTCGGAGGTCTCCGGTTTAAATCCCATGGGTGGGGCGAAAATTTTATACACACTTATAATGTATTTGTCATGATTTGAAAAAGCCAACATATCAAGCAGTTAAAAAGTGTTTCTGCATGCCAAAACCAGTACCAACCACTGGTATCACTTAGATTTATACTCTTTGCTACCTTCAGTGTATCCGTTTAGTGAGAGCTAGGGTATGGTGTGTTTAATTATAGTCTTCATTTAATATATTGAAATTTTATGCATTAATGAATTTTGAAGGAAAAGTGATGAACAAACTTATTATGCTGCATGGATGCAAAAAGTGGCACAATAAGCTGGTGTTTTTTGGTTAGGAATTTAGGAAGTACTCTGTAAGTTTTAATGACACCAGTAATTATGCATAAATAGATAATTAGATGGTAAACCAGTTAACGATTTGTTATTCTAAAATTGACACAATTTCAAAGTGTGCCCTTGTCCAGGGTCTTTTTGAGCTTGTCTTTGATCTAGAATGATTTGGTTAGAATTTGCAAATCATTTCCAACTTTTATTCAAATTAACAACTTTGCGGTCATTTCATTTTACTATTTTAATTAAGTTTCACTCCTACATCTTAACAGATCTTTGAGGGTCAAATCATCAAAATCAGAATTTATAAGAAAACCAAATAATTATAATATTGAAATTGGTTATCAATCTTTATAGAAAAAAGTAACCTATATACGTCCTCAGTAATATATATATTATAGATATAGGTTTTCAAATCTTTTTAGAGTACATGGTAAAAACCCTTTTTAGGATACATGCATGGTACAGACATTTTATGCTGCAAACTTTTTATGGTGCGAACTTGTTATGGTACAGATCTCATGTATAGACTTAACGGTATTAATAGTTTGCGCTTTATAATATAGCATTGTTGATAGTTTTGATTCAATATAAACTACAGGTTCTTGTATGTGACTAAGCTGACGGTGTCTTCAAGTCTGGTAAGTAATTTATGTGTATAAGCTAGAATTTATTACATTCTTTTGTACCAAAGGTATAGATCGATGCATTCACAGTAAATGTATAGAAAAAAAGTAAATGGTTGGTGTAATATATATAATGAAAAAGCTACTAATAAAAACTCGCAGTTTGTGAAAGGGTAAATCTACGATATCATTGATTTTCATAGGGTTTAAAAGGTGAAAATATTTAGATAGTACAAATTCATAAGCAAATGCATCATTTGAAAATGTATCTCCGCAGTCATTAATAATGCTGACGATATTTGAAAGCGTGAAACCTCTTGTGGCATGAGTCAGAAAGAATATGGTATATTGCCCGGAAACTGTGCTGTAAGAAGTTTGGAGGTAGTTACAATAGAAACCCTTACAATTTTCAGCACTCTAATTTAAAATACTGCAGCTTGCTTATTAATTGCTTATATCAATTGATGGCAAGTCACATCCTAATAAACCACTGCATATGGTATCAGATTTTGGAAATCAAAATGCTCTGAGGAATTATTTCATTTTTTTTTAATCTACGGGTAAAGCATTTCAAGATGTGGGCACTGATATCTAGAGAAGATTACATAGCAGGCGGCTATACCGCTCTTCTCCTTAGCCATCGAGCATTATAGCAATTTCTTATCATTTCAAAAAATAATGGCTAATAAATTGTAAAAGGCCAACTTAGATAAAAGTTTTAAAGAATATAATAGTGTTCAGCATTCAATATTTTTAAGTAGCAAGCTTGCAGTGTGCTTTATTTTTGAAATGCTTTTCTGGAAGGCTCAAATATACATGCTCGTAAAATATTATTCCAATAATTTCCGTTCACACATTAATCAACTCACTTATAATGAACTCAAACTAACGCATTAAACCTGAAATAATCAACAAAGGCTCAAAACTTTCATTTAACAGAGTTGAAATTAACCTCTATGTTTATATAAGGTTTTCCAACACTTTGTACTTAAAACTTTCAGTTAACTGCAGTTAAAGAATGAATCATTGGTGTTGTATCACTATGGTGACAGGTAAACATATAATTTTTTCTGATATAGTCTGCATTTAATAGGGTAGCTTTTCATATGCTGAAACAACTTATTGATCGATTACAGTTGATGGAGGCTGGTCATACTGGCCCAACTGGTCCAGAAGTTACAGAGGCAAAGTCCAGACCAGAACCAGAACCTGTAGCAGACCTCACCCAAGATGTGGAGGAAGATACTGCAGAGGACCCAAGAGCCAAACCAGATGTGAGTTTCACAAAATAATATTATAATACCCAGAGTTTACAGCAAGAAAACATGTTCACGGTTAGAAAACTCTCAGGTTAATAGTTTGTAAATTCTCTGCAGATTAACTAATTAGCAAATTTTATGTATATACAGCAAATTTTATTAAATCTTATTGCAGTGAAACATATTGACATAATGATTTAATATGGGAATACTAGCTTCTATGTGTAATAAATAATAATATGACTTTCCTTTAATACAAGATCATTATTTTCATTCAAATTTTTCATAAATTGAATGGTATATAATTTTTATTTATTTAATTTTTGAAGAAAATTTGCTTCAAAATTAATTACCAAAATTAAAAAAAATTGGAAATAAATTTGATATTATTATAGGCTGTTATTTTATACTAAACATAATATAGTACCTGATAATAACAAGTATACCTGAATACTTATTATATGAGCAGGTTTACTGGATCTTTTCACTTAAACCTATAACATGTATGTGACATGAAGGATATAATAATGTGAATAGATGTACACCGGATACTAACAATAAATTGAATGGTATTACATTATTATTACGTAATGTAATACCAGTAGGTAAAAAATGCTTTGCTTAGTTAAGTAAAGTGAAACAGCAAGTGCACGTTACATAATTAGGAAAGTATCATACTTCTTGTGTGTAGCATGGAGAGAAATTGTCTCCTTTACCAATTCTCAAGTTCCCAGGTTTGGGAAGAAAAGTCAAAGGAAACGAAAAGAAGCTAAACTCAAATTTAAAGATGTAGCAGGATGGGAATAAGTTGTGAAGAAGCTGAGAGAGTATAGATATATTGAGTAGATGGAGGTGTCCTGGCGAACATTAGACAACAACTTACTGGCTCTTTTATAAATAAATTTACTCTCGTGAGTATTGTAAAATGCTCATAGAAGATATTCTCCTTGATGAGAACTTTGCATATGTAAAAATATCTAAAAGTATCATTCTGCTTGTTTTTTTTTTGGTATAAAATACCAATTGGGTGGTTTTTAAGACATAATTTACAGCAGATATATTACTGTATAAAAGCAAACCTTCCATGTTCTACTTTGCAACTTTTCAAAAAACTTTGCTGATAAGAGAAACAAAATAATATATTTAAATGCTAAACTGTTTATTTAGATTCAACATAACAAAGTTGGATAACAAATTTCATTAAAAGTTCATTAGCAATAAACAACATTCAACAAATCAATTAATCAAACAGTCTTGAAGTCATTGTGTGAATATCTAGTCCTGGTTTCTTCATGTGAAATGACTTTCACGGGTCGGGTTTGGGAGGTGTTTAGTAGTATCCAGAGTCTGCAAGAATTGAATACATTTGATTTGTCTTCATACAATGTATTACCTTATTGTGTTTATTAGATATCATAAAATTATAATATGTACTTATTTTCAAGCATTTATCTGTATTGTGATTAAAATAATATACAACTCTGCATGTCCAACTTTTAGCCTGTTATATTGCACTTTATTCAAAATATCTACTAATTTACTATTGTACAAAACTGTACTTTTGCTTGAATTAAATTGCTACAAATTTATTTAGTTTATGAATTTCCAAGTGCATGAAATTTTGCATAGCAGTTAGTTTTTAAACAAAACAACAAAATACGCTATATGTTTCTTGTATTACTCTTTCATATTCTATCTCTCGGTAGCATATTTTAGCATTCTATTGTTCCTGTCAGTTGTTAACTGTTGAGCAGAATTATGCTTAGTAAATGAGTTAAGACAATTGACATATGATGTCTATAAATACATTTGACTCACATCTGGTTTGGCTCTTGGGTCCTCTGCAGTATCTTCCTCCACATCTTGGGTGAGGTCTGCTGCAGGTTCTGGTTCTGGTCTGGACCTTGCCTCTGTAACTTCTGGACCAGTTGGACCAGTATGACCAACCTCCATCAACTGTAATCAATCAATAAGTTCCTTTAGCATGTGTGAAGTTAGATTATTATTTGTAAACTACCTATCATATAAGTTATATACTCAATACCATTGTGGTGAGACAATAACTATAATATAGCTGATAATAGTGGAAAATATTGCATACTTTAAGTCCTTTTTACCGGAATGTGCTTTTAGTTTGCACATTCAATGACTTGATTACATATATAGCTCTTCTAAACATATTTATCGCTTGCTATCTATAGTTGCCCTGACAACAGCATAGCATCAAAGAACCGTTACTAAGAGTTATTCACTAACCTGGGCAACATCCGTAGTTGCAGTATCTAGTCTCGTATGATTTGCCATAACATCCTCTGCTGCTGCTGCCGTGGTGGTATCCATATCTAGTCAGGCATCTTCTTGATCGGCTTTGAGTTCCAGTACCACAAGTCTTAGAGCATCTGGACCAGCTGCTCCAGCTTCCCCAGTATCGGTATGCTAAAATATAATTTATTTGTTAGAGAAAATGCATGTGCAATAATAACTCAAAGACTATATGTAGTAGTGGCTGCATCTTAAAATATTTAGCATTAGTGACTAACTTATTATAGCAAAACAAAATTTGAATATCAATTATGTTACTTATTGCTTATAAATCAAATCCAAATATATTTGTGCATAAAATGCTATCAGAATGATAATTTAAAAACTGGTAGTCTTAAATTTATTGCTCAAATGCATAAAAAGAAATTAATGACGAATGCATAACATATATACAAATTTTGTAGCTACATTCAAGTTGTTCAAATGACGTATGAAGTGCAACCAAAATAAATTTCCTTAACTTCTGCACACATAAATTTTGACTACCTACATTTTCCGTGAGAACCTTTATGAGGGCTGTAGTATCCGCTGGCTGCAATGCATCCTAAAAACATAAACCATAATGAATGTTATTTCAAAGGGATTTTAAGTTTGAACTAAGAATGATATTTTATTTAAATTTATTAATTTCATCAGATGAAACCAAAGTTAGCGTAGGAAAAACACAGTTATTGCAGTTTTACAAAACGTAAACTCACCAATGATGCCTGCAAGGAGGAGAACGATCAAAACTTTTCGGTCTGAAATTATACAAACAATTATGGTAAAATGATAAAGCATTAATTGAATAAAGAATAAAAAATATTTCAACATTGTAATTTTTTTGCAGCTTTTGAACACTCTTCATGTTGTTTTGTGATTTTATTTTACACTCTGGTAAAGTTTGGCTCAAAAACATTAACACTAAATATATATGTGAAATGATATTTTTATAAATTTTATTTATATAATTATTGTGTAGAGGTAAAATACTTCAAATAAAAATTATAGAAGTGCTAGAACAGTCTATTAATTAAAACATTTCTTTTTTCTTTGCATGTAACATTGTAGCACACAATGTCTTCAAAAAGTTGCTGTAAGAAAGTTTAGTTCAAGTTTACTGCTTTACAAAAATTTTTAAAAATTATAACTAGGTAAATTATTGGTTATTTAAATATTTAAGTGAAAAATTATCACTTACAAAACCGATTTTACTACTGCCCAATAAGATTGCAATGTGAAAATCAAGTTTTAGTTGCTTTTCACAAATTCAAATCAATATATTAAGTGTTGTTATAAATTTAAAAGTAAAAATAATATAATATTAAAAAATCAAAAAACACCCTATATCAACTTACCCATGATGCTTTGGGTGGTAGTTTAGATTTCAGCTGAATCTGAGACTATGATTTGAGATGCAAAACTCTCTCCTTATATACTCTAGAAAAGTCATCAATCTTTCACATTAATTCTTTGATTTGACGGCTCACTTCTAAATAAGGAAACACTGCTGTAATTTATCACAAATAATGTTTATCTGTACGCGTGAGGAAAAGGAAGAAATATTTATTTGATTGATATAGTTGGTGAGTTAATTTGGTATCAGTTTGTGTCTATATGAATATAATTACGTGCAGTATCTCTAGACACAATAATACTATATGATTTATTATGAAGGATTGTGTTACAAACTTAAATCTAAATAACGCTCTAGCTCTAAAGTCATGAAACTACTTGATTTTAAATAACTATCCTACATTTTGGTAAAACTATTTAGATTTTGCTAACATCTTATTTTGACATTGAAGTTAGGTTTACATGCTTTTTTATTTTCAATTTCAATTTTTCGAAACATGTAGTTCATTTTAGATAAATGGCAACTTTTTAATTAAAATTTGTATCTGTTGCCAAAGTAATTTTTACACAAAAATTTATCTAATAGTTTGAGAAAAGTGCAATTAGAACTTTTAGCCTAATTAGGCAGAATACTGTATTTCAAAAAAAAATTTTGCAATCATAATACTTTAGCACTTTATTAGGACTGCAGCTTTACATCCTCTGACAGTATAAAACAGATACATCCTCCATTTTATTCAGGATCTGTGGTCATGCAATTTAAGGAAGGAAACAATGTGTCTTGTGCTTAACTCTAATTAATAGCTTTGTGTATATATATCACTAATTATCACGTAGACTTATACTTCTACTCCTTGTAGGTAGTCAAATAGCAGTCTATCAGATTAGTGAAAAGGTCTTTCGCAATAATTGTAGAGTACATTGATTACATTTTAGTCATGGTGCTATAAGTCAATTTTTCAGTAAAATTATATGGATATATATTTGAAATTATATGGATATATATTTGAAATTATATGGATATATATTTGAAATTATATGTTTATATGCTGAATCTATATAGAACAAACAATTACAGCATCAAGCTCAAGGTATATACCTGTCAAACTTTTATGATGTCATTACGATGATGACTGATGCAGATAAATTTTATGATATATAAGCTGCTGCTAATCAAAGATTCATATTATCAGTTCATCTGCAGCTTCTTTTCAATTTAGGCTGAGCATCCTAATGAAAGGAGGAAATGTTTTTCCAACTAGCCATTTTCGACAAATAATTGAGTATGGAGCAGACATTTCTACTTGTTATAAATAAAATAGTTAGATTTCTAGCACGGTGTTTTGACAGTGTTATACAGTGCTGTGACAATGTTATACAGCGTTGTGACAATGTTATACAGTGTTGTGACAATGTTATACAGTGTTGTGACAATGTTATACAGTGTTGTGACAATGTTATACAGCAATGCGACAATGTTATACAGTGTTGTGACAATGTTATACAGTGTTGTGACAATGTTATACAGTGTTGTGACAATGTTATACAGTGCTGTGACAATGTTATACAGTGTTCTGACAATGTTATACAGTGTTGTGACAATGTTATACAGTGTTGTGACAATGTTATACAGTGAATTGTGACAATGTTATACGGTGTTGTGACATTGTTATACAGTGCTGTGACAATGTTATACAGTGTTCTGACAATGTTATACAGTGTGGTGACAATGTTATACAGTGAATTGTGACAATGTTATACGGTGTTGTGACAATGTTATATAGTGTTGTGACAATGTTATACAGTGTTGTGACAATGTTATACATTACTGTGACAATGTTATACATGCACTGCTGTATTATATAGGATGCAATACTAAAGCTACTTCTAGCTACTTTGCAGCCCAAAATACCCTATGAATAATATAGCAAACAATTATACATATTACTATTAGTGTAATTGACATGTATATAGTATACTATAGACATTTGTTTTTAAAGAAATTAGAAAAATATTGCACTTGAAAATAATTAATATGACTATTATTCTTCTTTCATTTCTTCCACTTTTTTAAAACATGTTTTATTATTGAGCACTTCCTATTAACAACAATTGATAGTTGCATAAACCAAACATTCATGCAGTTCATGTCATCTGTACAAACAAATCAAAAATCAAATTAATTATGAATGTAAATTAAAATTTACATAATTAAAACACACTATTTCAATAAAAAGCTTTATTAGTCTTTTAGGGTTTCTGTACTACTTTAAACAAAACACATGGAAATGGACAATTAGGGCTCATAAACCAATATAGTAAAGTTTTTAATTAAAAAAACAGGCATATAGCAGATTACAGGTGATGAAGGATCATGGGCTTTTAATGAAATTTTTTGGTATCTTTATTCTGCTTCTACTTCCTATTCTTTTATCACTTACTTTTTAAGCTCTTCCTTTTTCTACCTGACAATTCTATGAATAAATGCTAAACTTTTTATGCATTATTATATAGTTGAGGTAAATAATAGAAAAGCCTCCGTGACCAACATTGAACTTTACAAAATCGGTTAGGATGATGCAAAAACTTGAGAATGTAAGAAATTGCAGAAGTATGTGTGTGAATGATTGGCATGAATCATTATGATGTCTTCCCAATTTCCTTTTCAGGTAAAAAGTAAAAAAAAGGTTTCATGGCTGTTATTTGTGTTTTATTTTGTTGAATACACTCATCATATCATTTAATACCCTGTGTATAATCTGTGGTCATTACCAATTGGTATAGGCTACATTCTGGCACCATGCTGTTAGCATTTTTTATTCTATTTTAACATTATATCAATTGACACAACTGAAGTTATACTAACTATAATAGTGCTATAGCTGATGTAGAAACTACACTATCTAATAACTCAAACTATATCAGCTTGTAAACAATTAATTAACAATTATAATATCAAGAAACAGCTGCAATGGTTGATAAAATTGTATATGACATGTTCGTATAAGAACAGTATTATGAATGCAACAATTTAGGCTAAACTATTTTTAATTTTGTGGTGTTGATTGCAATTTAGTAGATTATTCGAAAGTTTTATTATAAGAAAGTATAAAAACCCATCAAAACAAGACTCTTGTTCAAAATGAATGCTATACCATGACAAAAAGCTCAAACTCTCCCATGGGGGAGTTTGGTGTTAAATTTAAACACACAAAATTAAATACTATAATTTTATATGCTATATTATATAATAATAATATATAGCTGATATTAATAATAATGTGAATTTTACTATAATATTGGTAATATTATATTATAGTACTGCACGCTATACTATAATAATTTATGCTAAATATTATAATAACTTATATTTTGAAATAATGCAAGTTGTAAAGACAGGCTGAAGACATGCATAACAACAATTATTCAATGTATAACTGGAAGCCAAGTACAAAGTGAATTGGAAAACTTCAGTGGTTAATTTCAACACTCTGAAATGCAATTGTTGAGCTAATTGTTGTCATTTATTTCAGTTTTAGGAGTTATTTTGATCAGCGACTTGCAACTGACTTGATTAATGTGAAAATATAAGAAGTAGTTGAAAATATATTTTAAAAGCACGAAGCATTAACTAAAATGTAATTGGTTCACCTTTCCACTATTGCACAAGACCTTTTTAATTTAATCCGTTGAACTGCTATTTGACTACTCACAAAGAATCGTGTAGAAGTATAAGTCTATACGTGATAATTAGTGGTCTACACAAAGCCATTAATTAGAGTTAGGCACAAAATAGATTGTTTCCTTCTTTAAACTGCATGGAGCTATAATAATCCTGAATGAAATGGAGGTTGCATCTGCATTATACTGTTGAAGGAAATAAGACTGCAGTTTTAATAAAGTGCTAAAGTATAGTACGATTGCAAAATTTTTACGCAATGCAGTATTTTGTGATTTTATAATTCTTATTATATACCTCCGATAATTCTTTTTCCAAGAACTTAAAAACTAAATTGTAGCTATTAGTATACAATGTAGATTACTTAAACAGGGGGTAGATTAGTTCAACAATATGACATTTGCATTGACAGATATTTAACAGAGTCAAAAAATATAAATATTTTATTGCATAAGGAATGGGCATTATGATTGAATTGTTAACATTTGAATAGGTTATATAATTTGAATATATGATTTTTTTTACATAAAGTGAATGTTTAAACACCATGCATAACAAATTATTAGTTATATAATAGCTATTTCTGCAGTAAACCGAAATTTTAACTAGTCGATTTTTTAAAAGTTTTTAATTTAATAGTATAGCTAAAATTTATCGCATGTTTTGATACCGCAATTTGATAAAAAGCGCACTGTTGTTACAGTATTTTCTTAGAGTCAGCATGGGCAGCATGGTCAGCCTGATTTATGTATTCAACCAATAAAATTTTCTTTTAGCTAATTTCTCAATGGTGCATAAATACTGTGAAATTCGAATATGCAGCAAAACAAATGCCTAAGATTTTCAAGGAATTACCAAATGAACTGCATATCGCAGTTCATTTTCAAAGCTGTTTTATTAAAATAAAATATTATTGGTTTAGCAGTAAAACCACACATTGGCTATTAGAATAAGTGTACATAGAATGCTTCTATATCAGCTTGAGAAGATAAGTTGTATATTTTGTACTATTTGTAAAAGATTTTTGTGTAAGAAATAGTTAGTTTTAGCAATATAACAAAAATGATTAAAAAGTTGCTGTATGTTTGTCCGACAACTGCGTGTTTTAGAAATTAAAGATAAAAATAAAGAGGCAAATATAAAGCCTTACTTTAAGATCAGAATGAGCTGTTAACAAAATATAAATATAGTTTCACCAAAGTGTAGGACATTTAATTGAAAGCAAGTTACCTAGCTTTATAACTTTAGAGCTAAAGCATTAATTTATAGATTTATTTAATAAAATTGATACACAGTTTTTTATAATAAATCATGATATAATATACTGTAATTATATTCGTATATATTCATAACAGTATAATATGATACCGTGATTATGTTTGTATGAACACAAACTGACACCAAATTATCTCACCAACTATCAATCAAATAAATATTTCTTCCTTTTCCTCACGCGTACAGATACACAAAATTTGTGATAAATTACAGCAGTGTTTCCTCATTTAGAAGTGAGCCGTCAAATCAAAGAATTAATGTGAAAGATTGATGACTTTTCTAGAGTATATAAGGAGAGAGTTTTACATCTCAAATCATAGTCTCAGATTCAGCTGAAATCTAAACTACCACCCAAAGCATCATGGGTAAGTTGATATAAGGTGTTTTTTTTTCTTTAATATTATATTATTTTTACTTATAAATTTATAACAACACTTAATATATTAACTTGAATTTGTGAAAAGGAACTAAAACTTGATATTCACGTATTGAGCAGTGGTAAAATCAGTTTTGTAATGATAATTTTTCACTTAAATATTTAAATAACCAATAATTTACCTAGTATTTTTTAAAATTTAAAAAAAAACAGTAAACTTAAACTAAACTTTTTACAGCAACTTTTTGAAAACATTGTGTGCAGCAATGTTATACATGCAAAAAAAACAGCAATGTTTTAGTAGACTTTCATAGCACTTCTATAATTTTTACTTGAAGTATTTTATCCCTACACAATAATTATATATAAATGAAATTTATAAAAATTTCACATATATTTTTAGTGTTTATGTTTTTGAGCCAAACTTTAATAGAGTTTTAAATGAAATCACAAAACAACATGAAGAGTGCTTAAAAGCTGCATAAAATAACAATGTTGAATTATTTTTTATTCTTAATTCAATTATTGCTTTATCATTTTACCATAATTGTTTGTATAATTTCAGACCGAAAAGTTTTGATCGTTCTCCTCCTTGCAGGCATCATTGGTGAGTTTACAGAAAATTTTTAAATCTAGTCATTATTGAAGTTAAATACGTTTTGTAAAACTGCAATAACTGTGTTTTTCCTACGCTAACTTTGGTTGATCTGATGAAATTAATAAATTTAAATAAAATATCATTCTTAGTTCAAACTTAAAATCCTTTTGAAATAACATTTCTATGGTTTATGTTTTCAGGATGCATTGCAGCCAGCGGATATTACAGCCCTCATAAAGGTTCTCACGGAAAATGTAGGTATTCAAAATTTATGTGTGTAAAAATAAAGGAAATTTATTTTGGTTGCACTTCATGAGTCGTTTGAACAACTGGAATGAAGCTACAAAATTTGTATATATGTTATGCGTTCGTCATTAATTTCTTTTTATGCATTTGAGCAATAAATTTAAGACTACCAGTTTCTAAATTATCATTCTGATAGCATGTTATGCACAAATATATTTGAATTTGATTTATAAGCAATAAGTAACATAATTGATATTCCAATTTTGTTTTGCTATAATAAGTTAGTCACTAATGCTAAATATTTTAAGATGCAGCCCCTACGGCATATATAGTCTTTGAGTTATTATTGCACATGTATTTTTTCTAACGAATAAATTATATTTCAGCATACCGATACTGGGGAAGCTGGAGCAGCTGGTCCAGATGCTCTAAGACCTGTGGTACTGGAACTCAAAGCCGATCAAGAAGATGCCTGACTAGATATGGATACCACCATGGCAGCAGCAGCAGAGGATGTTACGGCAAATCATACGAGACTAGATACTGCAACTACGGATGCTGCCCAGGTTAGTGGATAACTCTTATAAATACGTAATGGATTTTTGTTGCTATGCTATTGTCAAGGCAACTATAGATAGCAAGCGATAAATATATTTAGAAGAGCTATATGTAATCAAGTCACTGAATGTGCAAACTAAAAGCACATTTCGGTAAAAGGGACTTAAAGTATGCAATATTTTCCACTATTATTTGCTATATTATAGTTATTGTCTCACCACAATAAAAAACTCACGCAAGTTTAGAGTCACTATCCCTGTGAGAAACCCCTGATGGAAAGGGTTTTTGTTAGAACGGGCTAAGGACTTATTTAAATGAGGCACAGGAGCAATTATGACTGGATGCTCTTCCTAACATTACCAATGGCCTTTGTCAGGGCTCGAACCCATGACCTTCGTGTTTACTAGGCAAACGCTCTAACCCCTAGACCACGGCTGCTCCCTCACCACAATGGTATTGAGTATATAACTTATATGATAGGTGGTTTACAGATAATAATGTAACTTCACACATGCTAAAGAAACTTATTGATTGATTACAGTTAATGGAGGCTGGTCCTACTGGTCCAACTGGTCCAGAAGTCACCACAGCAAGGTCCAGACCAGAACCAGAACCTGTAGCAGACCTTACCCAAGATGTGGAGGAAAATACTGCAGAGGACCCAAGAGCCAAACCAGATGTGAGTCAAACGTATTTATAGACATCATATGTCAGTTTTTCAACTCATTAGCATAATTTTTTTCGCCAATCAATAAGTGACGGGGACTAAAGCATGCTGAAATGTGCTACTTATGAATTAAATATACAAGCAGAGCAATATAGGGAACCTAACGTACTCTGTTGTTTTGGTTGAAACTTCACTGCTAAGCAAAGTTTCATTTAGAAATAAGCAATTAAATATTGTTTGGTAATTTTATTAAAAAAATTCTATTTTGTAAAATGGTTAATGTTTTAAACAAAGTGTATAATAACTGGGTTAGTAAATCTAGACTGGCTAAATGTTGGACATGCAGAGTTGTATAATATTTTAATCACGATACAGATAATTGCTTGAAAATAATAAACACAATAAGGTAATACATTGTATGAAGACAAATCAAATGTATTCAATTCTTGCAGACTCTGGATACTACTAAACACCCTCCAAACCCGACCCGTGAATGTCATTTCACATGAAAAAACCAGGACTAGATATTCACAATAACTTCAAGACCGTTTGTTCAATTGATTTATTGAATGTTGTTTATTGTTAATGAACTTTTATTGAAATTTGTTATTCAGCTTTGTTATGTTGAAACTAAATAAACAGTTTGGCATTTAAATATATTTTGTTGTTTCTTTTATCAGCAAAGTTCTTGAAAATCAATGCAGGGTACAAACTAGAACATGGAATACCTGCTTTCATATTGCAAAATATCTGCTGCAAATTACTTCATAAAAAACACTCAGTTAGCGTTTTATGCTGACAAAAATAAGCGGAATGATAATAATAGATATTTTTACAAATGCAAAGTTGTAATCATGGAGAATAACTTTCACTAGTTAAAATAATACTCATAAAAGTGAATTTACCAATAAGAAAGTCTGTAAGTTCTTGTCTGCTGCATGTTTGCCAAGACACTCCTATATATTCACTACATCTCTCAGCTTCTTCACAACTTATTCACTTCTTGCTACATCTTTAGGTTTGAGTATATAACTTAGTCCTGTTTCCTTTGAGTGTTCTTTTCCAAAAATTGTAATTTGAGAATTTTTTGAGGAGACAATTTCTCTTTATATCCTATACACACAAGAAATATACATGTAATATTTTCCTGGTCGGGAATAAGTTATTAAGTCACATGACTTGCTGTTTGACTTTAATGAATCAAACCAGGCAATTGTTATATCTAATGGTATTACATTGGATAATGTGATACCATTCGAGTTAGTGTTAGTATCCGTATTCGTGTACATTTATTCACATTATTATATCCTTCATGTCACATATTCATGTAGGTTTCATGCATCAAAAATTATTACAAAATAATATGATGTTAGATAAAGCTATTTTATATTTGTGCTTTAAATACAATAGGTTAAAGATAAAAACACCACTGTGACATATGTTATACATTACTGTGACAATGTTATATAAACACCACTGTGACATACGTTATTATATACACCGCTGTGACAATGTTATAGTTATACACCGCTGTGACAATGTTATACATGCACTGCTGTGACAATGTTATACACTGCTGTGTTATAGATTCAATACTTAAGCTACTTCTAGCTTTGTAGCCTTTAACATATCCTGCGTATGAATAATAATACTGTATATAAGCAAGCATTTCTATTAGTGTAATTGACATGTAATAGATGAATTTGTTTTTAAAGAAATTAGCAAAAGATTGCACTTGAAAATAATTAATATTACTATTATTATTTTTTTATTTCTTCCACCTTCTTAAAACACTTTTTATTGTTGAGCACTTCCTATTAACGATAACTGATAGTTGCATAAACCAAACATTCATTTGTACAAACAAATCTAAAAATCAAATTAAATATGAATGTAAATTAAAATTTACATAATTAAAACACACTAATAAAAAGCTTTATTAGTCTTTTAGGGTTTCTGTACTACTTTAAACAAAACACATGAAAATGGACAATTAGGGCTTATAAACCAACATAGTAGAATTTTTAATTGAAAAAACAGGCATAGCAGAAGACAGGTGATAAAGGATCATGGGCTTTTAATGAACATTTTTGGTATCTTTATTCTGCTCTCACTTCCCATTCTCTTATCACTTACTTTTTAAGCTCTTCCTTTTTCTACCTGACAGTTCTATGAATAAATGCTAAACTTTTTATGCATTATTATATAGTTGAAATTAATTAATAGAAAAGCCTTTGTGACCAACATTGAACTTTACAAAATCGGTTAGGATGATGCAAAAACTTGATAATATAAGAAATTGCAGAAGTATGTGTTTGAGTGATTGGCATGAATCATTATGGTGTCTTCCTAATTTCCTTTTCAGGTAAAAAGTAAAGAAATGTTTCATGCTGATATTTGTTTTCTATTTTGTTGAACACACGCATCGTGTCATTTTATATCCTAGCTGTGTATAATCTGTGGTCATTACCAATTTGTACGCTACATTCCGCGGCACAATGTCGTTAACATTTTTTATTCTATTTTAACATTATATCAATTGACACAACTGAAGTTATACTAACTATAATAGTGCTATAGTTGATGTAGACACTACAATATATATCATAACTCAAACTATATCTGCTTGTAAACAATTAATTCAAAAGTATAATTATATCAAGGAACAGCTGCAATGGTTGATAAAAGTTTCATATAAGAACAGTATTATGAATGCAACAATTTAAGCTAAACTATTTTCAATTTTGTGGTGTTGAATGCAATATAGTAGATTATTTGAAAGTTTTATCATAAGAAAGTATAAAAACCCATCAAAACAAGACTCTTGTTCAAATTGTATTATGACAGAAAGCTCAAAGTCTTCCAATAGATGTAAACAAACAAAATTGAAGCATGTAGTTATTAAATAGAAAGCAGAATAAAATATAATACATTTTAATTTAATAATGTGAATTTCATTCTTAAAATTTAACATGTTATTATACTGTTATTTTATATGCTAATATATTATATAATAATAATATATAG
Organism: Bugula neritina; assembly: GCA_964035545.1. Taxonomy (NCBI): domain Eukaryota; kingdom Metazoa; phylum Bryozoa; class Gymnolaemata; order Cheilostomatida; family Bugulidae; genus Bugula; species Bugula neritina. Next base: position 9,964,428 of record OZ037773.1, read on the forward strand.
CTATTATTAATAATATAGTGTGAATTTTAATATAATAATTATTGTATATATTATGTTTTAGCACGGCACGCTCTACTATAATAATTTATGTTAAATATTATAATAATTTATATTTTGAAATAATGCAAGCTGTAAAGAAAGGCAAAAGAACTGTATTATCATTTTTGTTGTAGACAACAAAAATGATTCAATTGTTTAAATGGAAGCCAAGTATACAAAGTGTTGGTTAATCTTATAATAACACTCTTACATGAAATTGTTATGCTATTTGTTGCAAATTATTTCAGCTTTTACGAGTTATTTTGAGTTAATTAGGTGAAAATATAAGTAGAAGAAACAATATTTTACAAGCATGTAAAGCACTATGACTAAAATGTGATCAGTTTATTCTTCAGTTATTACACAAGACCTTTTCACTAACCTGATAGACTGCTAATTGACTACCTACAAAGAGTAGGAGTATAAGTCTACGTGATAATTATAAGTGATATATTAATTAGAGTTAGGCACAAGAGAGATTGGTTCCTTCCTTAAAATGCATGGCTACAGATCCTGGATGAAATGGAGGATGTATCTGTCTTATACTGTCAAAGGAAGTATAACTGCAGTCCTAATAAAGTGCTCAAGTATTATGATTGCAAAATTTTTGCGAAATCGCACTGTTCTGTCTAATTAGGCTAAAAGTTCTAATTGCACTATTCTCAAACTGGTATGTCAATTTTTGTGTAAAGAATTACTTCGGCAGCAATTGAAAAGGTTAATTAAAAAGTTGCCATTTATCTAACATGAACTGCATGTTTTACAAAATTGAAGTTAAAAATAATATAATTAGGCATGTAAACCTAACTTCAATGTCAAAATGAAATGTTAGCAAACTCTAAATATTTTTACCAAAATGTGTGATAGCCAATTACACTCAAGTGGTGTCATGACTTAGAACTATATAGGACCTTATTTTCTGGATTTAATTCTATATAACATAATTATTTATTAAAATAATTGAATCATATAGTATTATTGTTTGTAGAGATATTGTAATTATACCCAATGGACAGAAGCTGACACTGAATTATCCCACCAACTATCAATCAAAGACTTATTGCTTCCTTTTCCTCACGCGTACAGATGCACATTATTTGTGATAAATTACAGCAGTATTTCCTTATTTAGAAGTGAACCGTCAAATCAAAGAATTAAGGTGATAGATTGATATCTTTTCTAGAGTATATAAGGAGAGAGTTTTACATCTCGAATCATAGTCTCAGATTCAGCTGAAATCTAAACTACCACTCAAAGCATCATGGGTAAGTTGATATGGTGTTGTTGAAATTTTTTGTAATATTATATTATTTTTACTTTCAAATTTGTAGCGACATCAAAATTGCAAACCTGCACTTAGCAAAAAAGCTAAAGCTTTATTTGAGAAGTATAAAAACAGTTTCAATAAGTAATAACTTCAATTAAAATTAATATTTTTAGAATGATCTTTTAATTATCATTTTAAAAACCTTTTAAAACTGAAACTAGATAAGACTGAATTTAAAATTCTATTTATGATTTTTAGAAACAAAAAACTAAATTGTCTCTACATGAAAAAATGCAATCTACTAAATATAAAAAGACAAATGTTGAATATTTATATTTTTTAAGCGATTTGAAATTGCTTGTTTTTATGAAGTATAATAAATTAAAATTACAAAAGAACATATAATGACTGCTTTAAAGCTGCAAAAAATAGCTTATTATTATAGATTATATGTTTAGTTGTTATATTAGTATTGTATTTTACCGCCATTTTTTGTATGTTTTTAGACCGAAAAGTTTTGATTGTTCTCCTTCTTGCAGGCATCATTGGTGAGTTTATCAGACTATTAGATGAATTTATATGTGTCTTGTTTGTTATTAGGTTGAAATTACTTTGATTGAACTGCATTCCTTGTGTTTTTACTAAATCATCTTTAGTAACATATTATATACCTGCACTACTTTTTGAATAACACTTTCTGGTTTATGTTTTTAGGATGCATTGCAGCCCGGGGATATTACAGCCATTATAAAGGTTCCCACGGAAAATGTAGGTATTCAAAATTCATGTGTGTAAAAATAAAAGAAATTTATTTTTGTTGCACTTCATGCGTCATTTGAGCGACTTGAATGTAGCTACAAAATTTGTATATATGTTATGCGTTCATCATAATTGTCTCCCTGTCAAGCATTTGAGCAACAAATTTAAGACTGCCACTTTTTAAGTTATCATTCTGATAGCATTTGATAAATACTTGAATTTGATTTATAAGCAATAAGTAACATAATTGTTATTCTAATTTTGTTTTTCTATAATAATTTTAAGTTAGTCACTAATGCTAAATATTTTAAGATGCAGCCTCTACGGCATATATAGTCTTTGAGTTATTATTGCACATGCATCTTTTCTAACGAATAAATTATATTTCAGCATACCGATACTGGGGAAGCTGGAGCAGCTGGTCCAGATGCTCTAAGACCTGTGGTACTGGAACTCAAAGCCGATCAAGAAGATGCCTGACTAGATATGGATACCACCACGGCAGCAGCAGCAGAGGATGCTATGGCAAATCATACGAGACTAGATACTGCAACTACGGATGCTGCCCAGGTTAGTGGATGACTCTTAGAATACGTAATTATAGATCTTTGATGCTATATGCTGTCGTCAGGGCAACTATAGATAGCAAGTGATAAATATATTTAGAAGAGCTACATTATATGTAATTCAGTCATTGAATGTGCAAACTAAAAGCACATTCCGGTAAAAAGGATTTATAGCATGCAATATTTTCCACTATTATTTGCTATATTATAATTATTGTCTCACCACAATGGTATTGAGTATATAACTTATATGATAGGTGGTTTACAGATAATGTAACTTTACACACGCTAAAGAAACTTATTGATTGATTACAGTTGATGGAGGTTGGTCATACTGGTCCAACTGGTCCAGAAGTCACCACAGCAAGGTCCAGACCAGAACCAGAACCTGTAGCAGACCTCACCCAAGATGTGGAGGAAGATACTGCAGAGGACCCAAGAGCCAAACCAGATGTGAGTCAAATGTATTCATAGACATCATAAGTCAGTTTAAACTCGTTAGCATAGTTTTGTTCACCAATCAATAACTGATGCATGGAGACAAAAGAATGTTGAAATGCGCCACCAATGAAATAAATATGAAAAAGCAATATAAGAGACTTAATGTACTTTGTTGTTTTGATTGAAACTTAACTGCTAAGCAAAGTTTCATCTAGAAATGATAAATTAAATATTTTTGTTTTGGATACATTCATTCAAACAAAATCAATTTTGTAAAATGGTTAAAATTTTAAATAAAGTGCATAATAACTAAGTTAGCAAATCTAGACAGGCTAAATATGTTACAGACATGCAGAGTTGTATAATATTTAATCACAATATAGATAATTGATTGAAAATAAGTACATATTATATTTTTATGACATCTAATAAACACAATAAGCTAATAGATTAAGTGTGAAGAAAAGTCAGATGTATTTAATTTTGCAGACTCCGGATATTACTAAACATCTCCCAAACCCAACCCGTGAAAGTCATTTCACATGAAGAAACCAGGACTAGATATTCACATTGACTTCAAGACCATTTGTTTCATTGATTTGTTGAATGTTGTTTATTGTTAATGAACTTTTAATGAAATTTGTTATCCAACTTTGTTATGTTGAATCTAAATAAACAGTTTAGCATGTAAGAATATTATTTTGTTTCTTTCATCAGAAAAGCTTTTTGAAAAGCAATGCAGACTATTTACAAAGTAGAACATTGAAGGTTTACTTTTATAAAGTATAATATCCGCTGTAAATTATGTCATAAAAAAACACCCAATTGGTATATTATACTAAAAAAAATAAGCAGAATGATGATTTTAGATATTTTCACATATCCAAAACTCTTATTTTGAAAAATAACTTGTACTAGCTTGTAATACTCATGAGAGTAAATTTACCTATAAAAGAGTCTGTAAGTTGTTGTCTGCTGTTTGGCAGCACACTCCCATCTACTCCCTATTCTCTCAGCTTCTTCACGACTTATTCACTTCTTGCCACATCCTAAACTTAAGTTTTGTTTCCTTTGAGTTTCCTTGCCTAAAAATTTGAGAATTTATTGAGGAAACAATCTTTCTTTATATCTTAGGCACACAAGATACACATGTAATATTTTTGTGGTCGAAAGTAAGTTATTAAGTCACATGACTTGCTGTTTGACTATAATGAATCAAACCAGGCAATTGTTATCTAATGGTATTACATTAGATAATGTGATATACCATTCGAGTTAGTGTTAGTATCCATATTCGTGCATCTATTCACATTATTATACATTCTTCATGTCACATTGATGTATAGGCTTCAGTGAAAACGTCCAGTAAAGCTGCTCAAATACATTGTGTGTGGCCAGTTGGATTTGTCATAACCATGTACTATCATGTTTATTGTAAAATGATAAGATGTTTAATTAATGGCAATTGACTATACTCTTTGATAAACTGGCAGTGATCTCACAAACTACATAATGAAAAATTTGGAGCATGCTTCATCCATAGCACAGTAGTTAATTTAAGTGCTTTGTATCACTGCCATGCAGATTTCATGTAGCTTCTAGAACAATAAGTCTAATAACTTACTACAAAAACAACAAAAGATATTTGCAATTACTGCATCATATTGCAGTAATAGTAGCAAGGATTTCCTACATTGAAAATTATTACAAAATAACGTGATGCTTATAGATGAAGCTATTTTAAGTTTGTGTGTTAAATACAATAGGTTAAATTAGATAAAAAATGAAAGCCAATAACTTTGATATGGTGAATTATGAATCGCCCACTTTCCATTCTATAACCCATTCCATTCTTTGCAGGACAAATAATTGCAGCTATCATTTTTTGAACCTGAACTGCAATAGATAAAAGCTTACTTTGCATTTTGAAAGAAGCTTGCCTTCAATAATTTTTACATCTGCTTTTTTTAAAAGCTGCAACAATTGAAGTTTGCATATCGTATATAATTATATACTGAAACACAATAAAACGACAAGACTTGAATAATATGGAAGTGGGTAAGAAGTTGAGGCTAGGAAAATTTATTATAATGCATATCAATAAAACAATATTATATTCATTGTTTTAGTCATGTTTTTCTAAAAATTAAATGAAAAACAACCTAAACATTTATATAAATATGCAAGAGCTTCCAGGTGCACGCATTATATAGAAGATGAGAGCAGGACTAAAGTATTATACAATGCATTTCACAGAGAATCTGCGATTAACTTGTACTACAAGTTTATAAACATCATTATTTTCAAAATTTCCTCCATTATATGCGCTGCAAAAGCAAATAACTTGAGTATACAAATATCAGTGCAAAGCACTATATAAACATGCTATATGTATTTCATTCATATTATTATGTTATATGATTTGTGCTTTGTAGAACTTTTCTAAGTCACACTGCTTAATAAAATAAGTCTATAGTGAAATTTTGTTTGTCAAACAGATTTATTTAACACAACTAACTAAAACAGCAAAATATATTAAAAACAATTATATTCAACGGAAAGTAAATTAACAAATCAAAATCAATTAAGCGAATTGTCTTGGGGTCATCATGGATATTCTGCCATGTTTCTTTTAAGTGAAATCACTTGCAAAGCACAGTGTTGGACAGGGTTTAGTAATATCCAGAGTCTACAACAAGAAAACATGTTCACAGTTAGAAAGCTTTTATTCTATGTACAGCATATAGCAAATCTTATGTATATATATAGCAAATTTTGTTAAATTTTATTGCAGTAAAAACATATTGGCATAATGATTTAATATGGAAATATACTAGCTTTTAGATGTAATAATATGACCTTTCTTTAATATATTCAATATCATTAATTTCATTCAAGGTTTTAATAAATTGAATGTCATATTCTTATTTATTTAATTTTTGAAGAAAATTTGCTTCAAAATTCAACACCATAATTAAAAAAAAATTTGAAGTAAATTGGTTTATTGTGTTTTGTGAAACTCACATCTGGTCTGTTTGGTGGGTCCTCTGCAGTATCTTCCTCCACATCTTGGGTAAGGTCTGCTACAGGTTCTGGTTCTGGTCTGGACTTTGCTTCTGTAAGTTCTGGACCAGTTGGACCAGTATGACCAACCTCCATCAACTGGACAGCATCCAGTGTTACATCGTCTAGTCTCGTATGACCTGCCATAACATCCTCTGCTGCTGCTGCTGTGGTGGTATCCGTATCCAGTTATGCATCTTCTTGATCGGCTTTGAGTTCCACCACCACATGTCCTGGAGCATCTGGACCAGCTGCTCCAGCTTCCCCAGTATTGGTAAGCTGAAATATAATTTACTTCCTATTAAACTCTTGTGTAATGATTGCTATATTTATAATTATAATTTTACTTTATAAAACTTGAAAACTCAACAACTATAATGAGAAGTGAACAGAAAATTTGGATATAAATCATGCCGTTTAATAGCTATATATCAGTCATATTCCGTGAAAATTTAGTAATAATTTCACTTTAGAAAATTTGAAAAAAACTGGAAAAGGCATCAAACTAATTTGGTAAGTAGTTGTGCATAAAACTATATGTTTGTTGCCTGAATGCATAAAATGAGAAAAATTTCGTTATACAGTTGCTTATACAGATGATATGCACTTAAATCGCAACCAATATAATTTGCACAAGATTTTGTGCATATGTAAATTTTGAATACCTACATCTTCCGTGAGATACTCGATGATGTCCACCTGGGTGGCCGTAGTATCCTGCAGCTGCAATGTATCCTGAAAGCAGAAACCGGAGCAAATGTTATTCAAAAGTATTATAGGTTTGGTGTTTATATACTTGCTTATTTTGATAGAATATGAAGTAAACTGGTGCGTCAGTTTTATCAAATTAGATTTAGCTTATTGACAGACACAGAGCATATAAATTGATTCAATAATCTGATAAACTCACCAATGATGCCTGCAAGAAGGAGAACGATCAAAACTTTTCGGTCTAAAAACATACAAAGAGTTTCAATGAAATGGCAATACTATATAACAATTAAACGGGTAATTAACTTAGTTGCTAAGTTATGGAGCTCTTGAACAGTCATTAAGATTTTTTGTGATTTAATTTTTACTCTATAAAGAAGATCACACTGTTTGAAAAATAATGTAAACCCTGAGCGCATGTATGTTTACTTATATTTGATAACAATTTTCTATAAAGGTACACTAGTTTTATAGCAAAACTGGCTGAAGTCTAAGTTTAAAAATATAATTTCAAAGACTTTAGAAAATTTGGAATTGAAGTAATTTGGTTACAAAAATCTATATATATATATAAATTATTGAAATTACTATTTATTAAAACTGCTTTTATTCTTACTCAAACCAAGTTGCAATTGTCGTTTGCCTACCTCAGGTTGATATTACAAAACTAAATGTAAAAATATTTAATAATATAAGACATTTAAAAACATTAATAAAACTTACCCATGATGCTTTGGGTGGTAGTTTAGATTTCAGCTGAATCTGAGACTATGATTTGAGATGTAAAACTCTCTTCTTATATACTCTAAAAAAGTCATCAATCTTTTACCTTAATTATTTGGTTTGACAGCTCACTTCCAAATAAGAAAACACTGCTGTAATTTATCACAAATTATGTGTATCTGTATGCGTGAGGAAAAGGAAGGAATAATTATTTGATTGATAGCCGGTGAGTTAATTTGGTATCAGTTTGTGTCTATTGAATATAATTACAATATCTCTCTACAGACAATAGTATATTTTGATTTATTATATGAAATTGTGTGATATCCAGTTTTTCAAATAAATCTAATTAATATTCTAGCTCTTAAGTCATAAAACCACTCAACTTTAATTGAATGTCCTACATTTTAGTGAAACTATCTTGAGCTAATTGCTAACATTGCACTTTGGATGGCACTGAAATGAGCTTTTATGTGCCTTTTAGTTTTTAAACTTTGCCATTTGTGGTTATAAAGATAAATTGCAACTTTTAGATTAAATTTGTTATTTGTTGCCAAAAATATTTAAGCAAATTCTCTTTACAGAAAGATATTTTGGACATAGTACAGTTTTATACAAATGCAATGCTTTAGCTAGCAACAGCGAGTTTTTTACATGCTATGGTACAATTTGATCAAACTAGCCAAGTGAACATAAAAGCCAATATAGTTTTTCACCCAAGTATTCATGAGCCTTGCTTTTTCTTTCAGCTCCTTAATCTAAAGTTGTACAGACTTATTTAATATCTAAAGATGCATATCTTTTTTCAGATAAACAAATCTTCTATTAAGTTAAAATGCATTTGCAAAAATATTAACACCTAGTTTTTAAATTAAAGTGATATGCTTTGTACGCAGATAGCAATTACAGCTTGTTCCCGACTAAGATAGTAGCTAAACTACAACACGGGCAAAGGTCATAGTTCACAGGTAACTTTGCTATTTCATCCTAATTGTTAATATTATAGTGTTCAAAAGCAGTGTTTCCGTTTTCGCTCTTTCCTATTAATTATAAGAGGCGCGGCTGTTTATTTGTTATGGAATGGCTATTATTTTACCACCAAGTTATATGAAAATATTTTACCAATAATAAAAAAAATAAATTGTTCAAATGCATAGTGAAAGTATTTATTTATGATATATATTAACTTAGCTTGTATTGCCATACATCATATATAGCTGACAAGACTATAAATGTTTTCTAATGTGGAATTACTACACTATGTAGTCATTGAGCTATTATCAGATATTCAGTTATCTCAGGAATGAAATCTATTAGCATATTATACTCATTGTGTCATCACTATGGCAACAGAGATGTTGATAGTCTTGATCTATATAATGAGATAATATATGCTTTGCTGATGAGGGGACAAATCCCGAAACAGAGGCTGACCACAGATTGAGGTGTATATATTTATATACACATGCACGCACGCAATGATGGCCATTTTGAAAAATAATATTGCCTAATTTTTAATTAGCAAGTTAACTACAATCTTTTTGTGAAATGGTGTTAATAATACTTTATCATATGTTCTGCTATTATTTAGTTTTTTTTCTACTGCATATTGTTGAAATTTCTTGCATAAATATAAAATATTAAAGAATAATTTTGGTTGAATTAATATATTATTTTTCAGTAGAACATGAAACTCATTAAGAATATTTTGCTATAATACATTGGCTCAACTTTCTCTGCAATTTAATCAGCTTATACATTTTAGCAGCTGAAATATTCTTTATATGCACTCACTTTTTAAAGCCTGAATTATTGTGTCATATAGTATTTATTTCAGTAAACATTTTATAATTGTTGCAGTTCTAAAAGTTAGCTGATATTTAAAAAAATAATTGAAAGAATGGAGGTTGAACTTTTAGAAAGCTTTCTTCAGAATTCAAAGTAAACTTTTCTCTGTTGCATTTCAAGTTCAAGAAATAGTGGCTGTAATTATTTTTTCATGTAGCACTCCATGATCATGTGTAAACAATGGTATAATATGTAGAAATTGCTGCTATATAGATGAGAAGGAGCGGAAAAGTTAATAAAGATTCACTACCATATTGTAAGTACTACTTTCCATGTTTTATTTCCCACTTCTACTGATTGAAGCACAATTAAACTAATATTTTTTGTCATTAAATTATTCTGTAATAATTTCAGATATATGCAATACTTCTATAGTTGGTATTATATACATAGCTTTTTTCTGCCAGCATTATTTTTCGATTATATATTGTTATAAAAGCTATCAGACAAATGAAAAGTACATGACATTTACAGAAATTGTTTCCTCAATTCACTAATGAATTCTTATTTTTAGAAAAGAAAAAGAAAAGGAAACAAAACTAAGCTATGCTTAAAGTTGAAGATGTAGCAAGAAGTTTATAAGCTGTGAAAAAGCTGAGAGAATAGTGAGTATAGATGGAGGTGTGCTGGCATACATGGAGCAGGCAAAAACTTGTGGGTAGCTTCTGTTATAACATATAAGCAAACTTCTACCTTCATTCAATGATATAGGTACAGGTATTTGAGAGTATTTTATTGTTACAGGTTATTCTTATTGATGAAAACTAGAGATATGTGAAAATATCTAAAATTATCATTCTGTTTATTTTTGTCAGCATAAAACACCAACTGAATGTTTTTTATGAAGTAATTTACAGCAGATATTTGCAATATGAAAGCAGGTATTCCATGTTCTAGTTTGTACCCTGCATTGCTTTTTAAAAACTTTGCTGATAAAAGAAACAACAAAATATATTTAAATGCTAAACTGTTTATTTAGACTCAACATAACAAAGTTGGATAACAAATTTCATTAAAAGTTCATCAATAACAAACAACATTCAATAAATCAATTAGGCAAAAGGTCTAGAAGTCATTATGAATATCTGGTTCTGGGTTCTTCATGTGAAATAACTTTCACGGGTCGGGTTTGGTGGGTGTTTAGTAGTATCCAGAATCTACAAGATATAAAACTTGAATAAGTACACATGACAACACTTTATGCAATTTAGTAACTTTTTGGGTTGATTACAGTTTATTAAAGTTTATGTTTATATTGTCTTAGTTTAGGCAATTAAATGAATCTTGTGTAATATATTCAACTATATGTATATGTGAAATAGGCAGCCAAAGTATAAGTATCAGTTGTGTGTCATTTATATTATCCACTCAAAGGGTATACAAAGTTGTGATGAGTTAATATATCACTGAATAAGTAATTAATTTTTTACTTTTTATGAAATTTTTCATCAGTTATTTTTCACCTCAAAAGAAAATTTTTAGCTTTTGAATTTTTATTTAAATTTTAATCAGTAGTAACTTGTACGAAATTTTCATCCACTCATAGTTATAGTCTGCTGGGCAAAGTTTTTCTTATATTTATATAATGTACAAAACTGAAAGATATAAACTTGTCAGACTCACATCTGGTCTGTTTGGTGGGTCCGCTGCAGTATCTTCCTCCACATGTTGGTTGAGGTCTGTTACAGGTTCTGGTTCTGGTCTGGACTCTGCTGTGGTAATTTCTGGACCAGTTGGACCAGTATGACCAACCTCCATCAACTGGGCAGCATCCAGTGTTGCATCGTCTAGTCTCGTATGAACTGCCATAACATCCTCTGCTGCCACCATGGTGGTATCCGTATCTGGTCTCACATCTTCTTGATCGGCTTTGAGTTCCACCGCCACATGTCCTAGAGCATCTGGACCAGCTGCTCCAGCTTCCCCAGTATTTGTAAGCTGTAATACAATTTACTCCTTATATAAAACTCATGTTTAATAATTGCTATATTTGAGAATTTAGTAATAATGTTACTTTATATAAAACTTGAAAACTCAACAACTTATGAGAAGTGAACATAAATTTAGAATATAAGCCATGTGAACGTTTAATTATCATTAGTTAAAACTCAACAGTAATTGTGCAGAAAACTCTAACTTCATAAAATAATTGCTTTAAATTGTTTACTCCAATGCATTTTATATAAGAAAAAAAAATTAGTGTTATAGCTTTACTACAGTCACTCAACCAGATCACATATGAAATGCAACCAAGCATAAGTTTTTTAATTTCTTACAGAAATAAAGTTTGAACACCTACATTTTCCATGTCCTCCTGGGTGGCTGTATCTACCAGCCGCAAAGCATCCTAAAAGCAGAAACGAAAGCAAATGTCTGAGAAATCATTTTAGGTTTAAAGCAAAAATGAAAACTTGTTTATATACTTACTTATGCTGAAAAAAGTTTAAATAAACTGATGCCGAAGTTTTATTCAAATATTTTTAATTTAATAACAAACCCAGAGCATATAAACCAATTTATTAGTCTAACAAACTCACCAATGATGCCTGCAAGAAGGAGAACTATAAAACTCTTCGGTCTAAAAGTATACAAAAAAGTATTAATATAAAACATGCATAGCCATGCTTATTAGACAGAAGGTATGTTCAATGGGTCATCTGTGTAGTGCAACATTGTGTAATGAAATATTACGTAATATTTGCTGAAAAGACTTTCATCTTGAAAAACCAAAATTGGTGGGAGTTAAAGGATTATTACTATAAATCATAAAAAGTGTGTTTACTAAAAAGTATGTTTATAATCATTTTAAACTTATATAGAGATTGCAAAAATTTTATTTAGTAAATTTTGTTTTAGTATTTTAAATGCTTTGATAAAATATAATAAACTTTATAAGTTTAACAATTAAATACATACTTGTTACCAAATTTTAGACTATATATAATATATTCATCCACAGTGTTGGCTGTTTTCATTGTAAGAGTTCAAATAAAATAATAACTTTTTAAATATTGTCTTGTAAGGTTTTAAAAACCAACTCATGTTAATATGCTCAATTTAATTATAAAATCAAAACTAAAACTAATACATATATATATAATATTATAAAAAATTGAAAAACACCCTTATATCAACTTACCCATGATTCTTTGGGTGGTAGTTTAGATTTCTGCTGAATCTGAGACTATGATTTGAGATGCAAAACTCTTTCCTTATATACTCAAGAAAAGTCATCAATCTTTCACCTTAATTTTTTGATTTGAGGGTTCACTTCTAAATAAGGAAACACTGCTGTAATTTATCACAAATTATGTGTATCTGTACGCGTGAGGAAAAGGAAGGAATATTTATTTGATTGATAGTCGGTGAAGTAATCTGGTGCCGCCCAGTACCTGACTGTGAATATTGTTACAGCTTCTCTAAAACAATCTTTTGATTTATTATTTAGAGTAGGTGTTAGTCTATTTCTAGAAATCTATGATTAAATCATAGGAGTTCATGAGGTGAAACTCAAAATAGGAAATGCGAGTCAATCAACATGTTGCATGCCATAATAAGATTATACTTTACTTTGTGATTATATTATGCTTATACTTAAATTGATTACTTTTATATTATTTTCCGAGTATACGTTTATGCAATTATTTTTATCTGCATACATTTTTATTGCCCAGAATATGCATGGTTGCTTATAAGATTTTCAACACAGATAGGTCTCACCGGGGATTTATATATGCACAACCGCCATAACCCAACTTAAGTGCATTAGTTTAGATAGTTTCAATAGCTAAATTCTATTAGTTTGTAAATAAATGTTGGTTTGGGGCACAGGTTGAAGTTCTTAGAAGTTTTTGCTGCATTTATAATGTGAAAATCATCATTTTCTCAATTTCTCGATTACGGCATGACCTGCTTCCAAAGTTAAAATGTTTTCCCTACATTTTCTTTTGAACCACTTAGTTTTCAGAAAGCTCAGAATTGTATAAACTTATTACTCTAAGTTATGGAACTAACTTAAGGTAATATAAGTTTTAAATCAATTTGTTGTATTCTGGGAAAATTTTTAATTTTAATAAAGTCATCGACAAAGGTTTCATATAAATCAAACATTTCCAAGCAATCTGCATCATTTTTACTCAATCTTATCCACTTCACTAGCCAATTAGCAGACCCTGGTGTCTGACTGAAACTAACCATCATTTTTATAACTGGCCGTCATGAGCTCTTGTTCTATAGGAGGTGTGATAGGAAGTATTAAAAGTTGAACATATGCACACTTTATATTCAAACTCATGTTTATTTCATATGGTAATGGTGTTTAAAAATAAAGAAACAGAAATAGATAGAATGTTTGTGTAATATTGTTCCATGTGCTATTGAAAAGTTAAAAAGTATTATAATGTTTGAAAATATTATGTTAAACAGTTTAAGGCACATTTAAGGCAAATAATATGTTTGACTTTGAAATTCTCTGCTCAGTTGTAGGTAAACAATTCATACTAAAGTGGGTCATGATACAAACATTATTTTTACCAAAAAATTAAAGATTTAATTACATGATAATTCATCAAAAAAGTTTTATTTTTGCCATTGTGATAGTGTTTTACCGAAAATTTTCTTATATAATTATTAATACCAGCGGCCAAGAAAATGTGAATTTTTAATGCTCACTTTTTTCAGAAGTTAGACACAAATTACATGAATCACACTTCTTCTTTAACCCTCTCAAGTGCTTAGCTCGTTTAATTATATTTAATGCTATTAATAGTTTGCAGTAACCGGCCATTTTCTACTTTTTTGGATAATTGACAAAAAAGCTCTGAAAAAAATTATCAAGTCTTCCTTACAGATAATTTGCTTGTCATTTGAAGCCAAGTTATATTCTAGAGCATGTTTTGTGACCCATGGTTGACCTTGGCTGTTTTCTAAAAATATGATTTATATCTATTGGCGCTAGAAGAATTATGTAATTACAAAAATTGTATATGTTGTTTATCTATATATGTGTAAACACAAATGGTATATAAAAATCCTAATACAGACCATAATAATCTTATAAATAGAAAATGTTTTTTCCTAGTTTTATTTCAAATTTTTGTTATCAGGAAATAAGAGTGAATAATTTCTTATATTATTTAGCTGATGCAAACCAAATACAGAAAATTCCTGCTATTGAAAAATTTGGTAATTTTTTTAATTTAAGACATGTAGCATGTTTATGTTGTTTTTAAAGATGCAATACATTAGTTATGGTAATTTTATTGGTTGTCAAGGTTATGTGTCAAGGTTATGCTAAATACTTATCTGATTGTTTGAAACATAGCCTGTGATTCAATACAGTAGAACTGAGAATCTACATCTAATCCGCATATCAACTCAACGTCTTGTAGGCATGCGAGAGGAGACAACTCTATTTTCATGTCAATGAATATTTATTTTATCAACTAACATAAAAAATTAGTCATAGAAGCACATTTGTTCCCAAATAATGCTAAAAATCAAATATGTTAGTTTAAATTACAAAGCAATAATTCCTAAATAAATTGTGAGAAATGCTAAAAGTAAAAGAGGTAAAGTTAGAAATCTTCCCAATCCCGTATAAGACATCATGTCTTGTTAGTCACTTGAAATCTTTTCAGTCATTGGAGCTCTTGCCATAGTCTACAAAATAACAATAAATATTATCTATAATTGATATATATATATATATATATATATATATATATATATATATATATATATATATATATATATATATATATATATATATATATATATATATATATATATATATATATATATATATATATATATATATATATATATATATATATATATATATATATATAGCCTATAGTATACAGAATACAAATAAATACAATTCATAGTATTTATTTTTATTATGAATAATACAAAAAATATTATTTTTATTATAAGTAATACAAATCATATGCAAAGGAACAACGTAAGGAACAAGTATTTGTATTTATTGTTTATATTATACAATATAAATAATTATTGTATAATACGATGAGAATACAATGCATTCACTGCATGTAATGTATCCTGCTGTAACTGATATTTGGGAGTTATCTTGTCAGGTATAATTTGGAGTTGCTCACCTCTGATCTCCTCTGGTTTTCCAGAACAATATTTCCCATTGCATGATGGGAAGGGTCGACTGCATGTTCTTTTTCTCATCTGGATGGTAGGCTTGAGTCCACCAAAACTCATCCAGTGTGACCAGTAGGACCATTGTCCATCAACTGTGTGCAAATATAATTATGTTGTTATAGACAACAGCTTGCATAAAACACGATGCAAATATGATAGTAGGTATTTGGATAATTTTAATAATTCCAAGATTTACAACTTAAAATGATGATCACACACATTGAGCAGTGAAATCTCCCTTGTCACAATACATTGAACACTACAAATACACACTAATAGTCCTAATAGCAGAAACAATATGATGACTTGATTTCAAAGCCGTTAGCTGATTTCCGCATTAGTTTAGTTTTTGTCACTTAGTGTACTGAAAGTGAGACACTTTACCTGGACAGCAGCCCAAGTTGCATGCCCGTACTTCAGTTGCAGGTCCTGAACACCCTCGTTTTTGAGTTCCTGCTACGTGTCCAAACCTGGTGTCACATTGTCTCTCTCGACTCTGGGTTCCATCTCCACAGCTCTTAGAACAAGTCGACCAAGCCTTCCACAAGCCCCACGTTGATTGGGCTGTGTGAAAAAATATAGAACTTATTGATCTAGAACATCATCAAGGTGGACCACAATACTTCAGCAAGAAAATGATATAGTTTGTTCAATAGTGAATATGTTACACCAATCAAAGTATACTCGATGTTCAGAGTGCTTAAACTAATGAATACCAGGCAAAGCCTAATGAGAGCCAAGTGTTACACATGTGATGAAATTAACCAATAATATTGTTACCATAGGGGAGAAGTCCTGGATACTGATTGGTATTTAGCACAGCTGGTACATGGTGGGCTTGTGCAACTACTGCATGGTGAGTTGATGCAGCTGACTCTTTGTGAGCTGGTGCAGCTGGTGCATGGTGGGCTGATGCAGCTGGTTCATGGTGGGCTGGAGCTGGTGCATGATGGGCTGATGCAGCTGGTTCATGGTGGGCTGATGCAGCTGGTTCATGGTGGGCTGGAGCTGGTGCATGGTGGGCTGGAGCAGCTGGTTCATGGTGGGCTGGAGCAGCTGGTGTAGCTGGTTTATGGTGAGCTGATACAGCTGGTGCATGGTGAGCTGGAGCTGGTGCATGGTGGGCTGAGGCTGAGACATGTTGAACTGATATTGCTGTGATTTCAGCTGAAGCTGGTACATGGTGAGTACGAGCTCGTGCATGGTGGGCTGGTGCAGCTGGTTTATGGTGGGCTGGAGCTGGTGCATGGTGGGCTGGCGCAGCTGGTTCATGGTGGGCTGGAGCTGGTGCATGGTGGTCTAGTGCAGCTGTTTCATGGTGGGCTGGAGCTGGTGCATGGTGGGCTGGCGCAGCTGGTTCATGGTGAGCTGGAGCTGGTGCATGGTGGGCTGGCGCAGCTGGTTCATGGTGGGCTGGAGCTGGTGCATGGTGTGCTGGTGCAGCTGGTTTATGGTGAGCTGGAGCTGGTGCATGGTGGGCTGGCGCAGCTGGTTCATGGTGGGCTGGAGCTGGTGCATGGTGGTCTAGTGCAGCTGTTTCATGGTGGGCTGGAGCTGGTGCATGGTGGGCTGGCGCAGCTGGTTCATGGTGAGCTGGAGCTGGTGCATGGTGGGCTGGCGCAGCTGGTTCATGGTGGGCTGGAGCAGCTGGTGCATGGTGGGCTGGTGCAGCTGGTTCATGGTGGGCTGAAGCTGGTGCATGGTGGGCTGGTGCAGCTGGTTCATGGTGGGCTAGAGCTGGTGCATGGTGGGCTGGTGCAGCTGGTTCATGGTGGGCTGGAGCTGGTGCATGGTGGGCTGGCGCAGCTGGTTCATGATTGGCTGGAGCTGGTGCATGGTGGGCTGGTGCAGCTGGTGCATGGTGGGCTGGTGCAGCTGGTTCATGATGGGCTGGTGCAGCTGGTTCATGGTGGGCTGAAGCTGGTGCATGGTGGGCTGGTGCAGCTGGTTCATGGTGGGCTGGTGCAACTGGTTCATGGTGGGCTGGTGCAGCTGGTTCATGATGGGCTGGAGCTGGTTCATGGTGAACTGGTGCAGCTGGTGCATGGTGGGTAGGAGCTGGTGCATGGTGGGTTGGAGCTGGTTCATGGTGGGTTGGAGCTGGTTCATGGTGGGTAAGAGCTGGTTCATGGTGGGCTGGCACTGCTGGTTCATGGTGGGTAGTAGCTGGTGCATGGTGGGTTGGAGCTGGTGTAAGATGGACAAGTTGCTTCTGATTGGTCACTGAATGATGGGCTGACTGACTGTATGATACAACATGAGCAGTGTCTACCAGGTGACCAGCTGGCTGAGCTGGGTGGTGAAGTGTTGTTGGTTTGTGCACGTCATGGTGAGGCTTTTTTCCATGAACCGGCTTTACAGAGTCTGCTGAAATGTAGCCTGAAGCAGAGACAAAGTAAGAATATTAACATGCCACTGATAGTATGGCTTGCAGTTACTACACTGCAATATCTTTCAGTCTGATGCATCATTTAGAATTTGTTTTCCAAGTCAATTTAAATGCAATTTCATTTCAAAATTTGCAACTCAATCAATATGTGTGAATTATATCTTCCTAGTTCACTTAAATAAGACAATATGGTAGCATGCTCTTTCTTTTCAATAACTGTAAGCAAAACTTTTTTTGAAACATTTTACCTTGAAAATGCTGATAATAGCTCTTTGAAAAAGCCTAATACATATATAATTTACTTATTTAGTATTTTGTTACAATTATTTAAAACTCACCTAAGATGGCAGTCAGCACTAGCAAGGAAAGCCTTTTTGAGACTAAAAATAACAACAACAAAACAAATTGAGGAATTGAGTGAAGATGAGATATAGATGGTACAAAAATGGAAAAGTGAAAGCAACATAAATAATTGCTGCTTTCCACTCTTTTAGAATACTTTACTAGGCTATAGATTAACTCTTCTATGACTGAAGCAATGTGGCTGCTTGACTGAAACCAATCAAATAATACTTTTAGCTAAAACCTTAAACCGATAATTAGAGTTTAATTTCTTTTATGTAGATTATTGTCTAACTTCTTTATTTCAATATAAAAACATGGTGTAGATGAAAGTTGGCAAAAGAAAAGAAGTTAAATATAGTATAAGTTATATAGTAAATGTAATAAAAAGTAAAGTATATTAAATCTACCTATGCAAATTGTTAAGTTATATTATACACTGTATGTGCACTGCAATTTCTTCTATCCCTTATTCATAAACATATTAAAGTATACAGTACATATATCTAGTAATAGAAAACTATATACACAGTCATACATACTATGTATAGGACAATTAAATATAAAGTAATGTACAATACAGCATATTAGCTTTATCTACTTACCCATGTTGTCTATTAGATGTAAGTTTAGATAATGCTGTAGAAGTAAAATTTTTCTATCTTATATAGCAAATTATTGCCAAGGCACTTTGGGTTTGAGATTTTAGGGCATCGATTGTAGAAAATGAATATTCCACCTTCTATTTATTATCATAATTATTTAATTTTTTGTTAATTACAGCAAATTTTAGTCTGTTGAAGTGTCAGTTATAAAACAAATATTTGAGCAACTTAGTGCATTCAAATATAGCTTAGGGCGGTTTGGCTTCAATACAACGCCTTTCGCTGCATTATGTTATCTATTTATGAAATATGATTGAAAAGATATTGAGGAATTTAATTAATTAGCAATTAACATTTGTTTGTCATTTAAATTATTATAATAATTATTATAATATAGTGTCTCTTTGTGTCAACATGTCTTTGTCAATTAAAACAATTGTAATTGCTTTTGCATAATAGAAATTATCTAGAAAATATGATTAGCAAATTCAGCTAAGAGAATTTCAATCACGTCATATATAATGCATAGCATGTAGCTATACTAGCCCCAAACACAGCAAAGTGATTGTATAGCAAACGTTAACATCAACAGTTTTTTGCACAAAAGCCTTTTTATACTCTACAGAAACATGGATGTGTCTCACTAGAGAACTAACGCTGTCACCTCATGACCTCGCTGTCATCTCATGACCTTGCTGTCAGAAAAGCTGTGAATAGACACCAGCTCCCTTCAAGATATGACATTTTCTGTCTTATACAATAATGTTAAAAAAAATTGATTAAGATGTCATGTAATGGTTATAATTATACACCATTATTTATATAATGTCATCCTTTTTAGATGGGAGCTTTTTTAATCAAAATATGGAGTTTTATGATCATGATATATCATATTAGATCATATTGCACTATTTTACATTATACTGCATTACATTATTTTATATTACTTTATGTTAAATTATATATAGCGTTATATCACTTTATACTATATTACATTACATTATATTAAATTATATTATGTAATATTAAATATTGTTTTTTATATTACATTATATATTAATTTATTTTACAACTCATGTATTTTTTATAACATAATTTTAAATGTAGAAAATGATATATTTAAATTTTTAAAATTCTTTGTTTCTTAAATTATTACTTATTATATCTACCAATACAGACTAAAAACGTTTAATTTAATTCGTTTAGATTACCCTTTAATATTAAATTAATTATTGAATATATTTTTTAATTTCCACGCCTCCAGGATGTCACTGTGTTCCTATAAACTAATAAATTAGCAGCACAAAAGTACATGACTTACATAAAGTTATTAGAAAAGGTATTTATGCCAGTTCTAAGGCAACTACACCCTTTTCACTAATTAGGCTACGAAGTTAGGTAAATTATGCGTTGCTTGGTGACACAGGGTCTGCTAAAGTTATCATGACCTGAATGGTGCGCATCTAAAACTCTAATTGATGAAGAGTTTTTATAATTCATGCTACAAATGATACACCCAGGAAAACTAAATGGATTTTTAACACTTGTGTCAATTAACTCGAGTTAGTAATTACTGTAGAAATACCTTAACCTTTCAAGTATGTATGTCTTGGGAAACAAGATGTAGATATATTTTATACTCTCAACTTACTTTGTATTTTGGTGATCGGCTTTTTTCAGGAACACACTACTATTCATTAGACAAGCAGAACAGGAAATAAACTAGAAAGTAGTACACAAGATGAGAGCTACAAAAAGCTATAATAATAACAAAACAACTAGCTGAGAGAAAGTTGATCACAGTAGTGAATAAAAGCATAGAAAGTCATGACTACGTATACTATGATAAATTTTTTTCGAGTGTGTGATGTATAAAACTTTCAATACTTTTTACCCGATAGGTTTTATATTCAATGTTTATATAACTTAATAAACTATATACATATCATACTAAACTATATACATATCATACATGCATATAAAGGAAATCAGTCTGTTTATAAAATGATTGGCTTATTATTAACTCAGACTGATACAGCTTTAACAACATTTTGCAGGAAAACAAATCAGCTTACACTGACACCTGAGTCATCAGAGTTTAAAGATTTTAGTGTAAAAAATCTTCAAAGTAATCTTGAACAAACAAAAAAGAATAAATCCTGTGTATTGTTTTCGAGCACACAGCTTAAGGACCAGGCATGTATATTTACTTTTGTAGGCTTGTTTATATTTTTATTTACTGAAAATATAACAACTTTATTCAATTCCTTATAAAACCCTCAACTGCAGTTTCTAGTTCACTGAATTTTATATAGATTGCAAGATTAGAAGAAGTATGGCATAATGTCTTTTCTAAAGAACTATAGCTTGCATAGGTTTACTAAAAAGTAGTTTTATGTATTGCATTTCAATGTTTCTATACTTTTGCTACAATCTATTTTAGATGTAATATATATAACTTGATATTTACTATGTTTATATATAAGCTATTATACGTGTCATATGGCACAAGAAAAACTTTGGTTTCTAGTTTGCTAAAGTCGTTAAATTTCTAAACTTATCTTATTAAGACCATAATGTTGCTTGCTGTTTTATATATTATATATGAATGTATTATATACGGTAATTTTTTATATGAAAAACACTAACAATAATTGCTATCATTGTTGCTATATTATTGTGTCAATTTTTGTGAACTTGTACCTGCTTATGTTTTTCCTTCATTTAAAATGATTTGTAAACTTATAAACGCAGCTTTATGTGTTATCATGTAATCTTTGCTAATTAATGTTACATAATATAAAATCATAATTTATTTTGTTCTCCAGCTACATTTATTATGTCATCTAGTGTACTAAAAATGACAATTATATAAGTTGTCAATAATGAAATAACATGTTGTTTAGGTTTACATTTAATATAAAGCAATTATTGTTAAAACCTATAATAGAAAAACATAACTTTATAGAAGCAAGAATGCGTGAACATATAGAAATAGAACATACAGCACGTTGCATCGTGTCCTTCTATGAACCCTGAATATACTAATCATCAGCAGTTTCTCCATAAACTACAGAAATAATAAATACAACAACATGAATATATGTATTATAAATATTGTAGGTGCATGTATCTAACCAATTAAAAGCAAATAATAAAGTGTTAAATAATTGAAATTGAAGAGCCCAAAGAGATAATTTTAGACATTTAAATAACAATTTTAGGTTTTCGTGATTATAATGCTTAGTATTAAATTGAAAAGAAAGTTTTCAAACAATCTTTTTTTATAAATCTCGATGAATAGAATAATTCTCTTGTGTCTAGCCACACATTCAGACAAGGAGTTCTGAATGTGTTTTCTTAAACAAATATTAGATCTTTTGCAAGAACAGCCATCAATTAAGAAGTATTATTTACACTTCTGTCACTATATGGCATAACATAATGAACATGATATTATTAAAGGAAAAAGTTTTTTACCCCAAAATCTTTTTTAAAAACGTGATTTAAATTTCACATTCGACAACTTTATTTCATGGCATCTATTTAAAGCTGTAGATGTTGTAAGCTGCTTTGTTGCTATGACAACAGCTCAGTATTTTACTATTGCTAGAAGTTGCACACTCACCTCTGCAGCAGGCTCTGCAGAATCGATCTTTTGCTGAAAGTGGAACAGCTGGACGTCTGCTTCCGATCAAGGGGCGAGTAGTTGGGCATTGCATCATGTCACAAGTCTCGGAGCATTTTTCCAGGCTGAGCTGTGGTCTCGGGTTTGCTAAAAATAACTTATTTGTGAAAAAATGGGTGCGCAATAAAACCGTACTTCTTTTTGAAATATCTCACTTTATAGCCTATAGGAAAACAATATCGGAGCTTAACTTGTGTTACTACATATACTTATAAATCAAATCAAGATACTGTATTTGGGTATAAAATGCTATTATAATTTAAAAATGACAATTTTAAACTTGGTGTTAAAATGCATAATAAAGGCAAAACTTCCTTAATCTTTTAAAGTCACTGTGGTAATATGTAAAATGTAATCATGATATTTCCTTATTTATTCTTAATGTGTTAGAAAAGTTTATACATGTATCAGTTCTTCTAATTGGTCTGGGTCTCCTACGTCCACCTAGTCGTCTAGCCGAAATGCATCCTAAAAACATAAATCATAATAAATATTTTTACAAATTAGGATTTGAGTTGTGAAGTGAAACAAATGATTTGTATAAACATGGCTGTTATGTCTGACTATGTCAATAAAACTGATAAAGTTTGCACAGTATATAAGACACATACACTGAAATTTTATCAACAACATTTTAATTTAATAAGAAGCATAAGATAATTAAAAATAGTCTAAGATATATTCAGTAAACTCACCAATAAGGACTGCAAGAAGGAGAATTATCAAAACTTTTCGGTCTAAAAATAATAGTATGTAAGAACATATGATACTGCATGGTTAAACATTTCTCAGACTTCTTTAGCTAAACAAAGTACAAGAACTTTTTGCAAAGATTTGAAGTTATATTTTAATCATGACAAATATTCTATTTATAGAGAGATAGTGTAGGTTTTAATTTATTGTGAATTTTCAAACAATTAAGTATAACAGTTAAATAAAATTTATGTCAAAATATGTAACTTGAAAAGAATTAACACACGTTTTTGCATCCTTAAAATAATACTATAAGTTATTATATATGTATATATAGTTTCATGACTATATAAAGTTTTCATTCATCATATAGAGCTAGGTAATACATAGGCATTCAATTGTTGTAGAGTTCAAAAATAAATAATAAAGTAAATAAAATTTATTTTAATATAATATATTTTAATATAATTATATTATATTTAATTTGCTCACACTGTTAAAATAAGAATATGCAAATTGATATTATAAAAAATCAATAAACATTATACCAACTTACACATGATGCTTTGAGCCGTAGTTTAGATTTCCGCTGAATCTGAGACTATGATTTGAAATGTAAAACTCTCTCCTTATATACTCTAGAAAAGTCATCAATCTTTTTCTTTAAATTCTTTGGTTTGATGGTTCAATTTTCCGCAAAGAAATGCACTGAAAATGCTTCAATTTATTTTTAATTATTAGTATTTGTGTGCTTAGTTAAAAGGAAATGATGCCTGTTTGTTTCATGTGATTGGCATCGCTAGCTACTAGACTAGGTGTCTAGAGATGATCATATCATTTAGTACTTGGAAAAAAATATTCATCCATCATCAAAGTCTATAACTACAGTATATGAAGCATCACTTTGAGTTAGCTTCAGCTCCCATATTGGTTGAATAAATACTGTAGTAGTTTCAATTAGTTTAATTGCTCACTCATTACTTGTTCGTTCAGCAGAGTTTATATCTCTTTTGTTAATGATGCTTTAAAGGTTATATAAGTGCAGTTATATAATTAGTAGACTGAGTAGCTATAAGTTACCAAATAACTACCATGAAGTACAGTTTTTACTACTATCGATTAGTAGAATGCAGTTTGTGGAAGTACACTATGCTGAATAGCTAGTATATAGATATAAAATCATGATAAATACTTTATTCAATTATATAGAAAGAGCATTGAGTTGTATGTGTGAGGTGTGCAGAGTTGCATAATAACTTAACAATATATATTTTTGTAAGAAACATTCTACATAGAATACACTCCTATATGTTAACTTGCAGCTGTTTATTACTTAAACACTCTATAATATAACACACTTCATCCATGCAACAATAAAATGCTTATATATGTTTTAGCTATCTGAGGGCTCTTGCTACAAAACTATTGCACCTAATTAGAGCTCTGTCAATAACATCTTCCTGTTTTTGCTATATGTATGTTTATGTATTATTTTCTTTAATTTAAACCAATGACAAACAAACATTATTCACCATAATCAGAACAAGCAATGAAGAAGCAAAAAAGTTGCACCATTACTATCATTTTTAATAAGAAATTATATAAACTCTGTTATTATATAAAAAATTATTGATAGCAAGCAGATGCTGGCATTAAAAGAATAAAATTTTAATGTAAACAAGTATAATTTATAGACTGATAAACTTCATGTGAAACTATACAATTATTTTCAATAATCTGCAAAGCTTTTTGGATTTATCAAAATATTTCATTGCAGTAATTTTGTTGTGTTCAATCTATTTAATAAACACGTTATAATTATGTTAACATTGCTTGTTTTCATAATAGATTCTTATACAAATTATTCTCATTAATGCTATATTATTGCGACCATGTTCTTTGTGTTGAAAATATACAATTATTTTGTAAAATGCTGCAAGTTGATAAAAGTCTTCAAGCTATCTTCCCTTTGTTAATTTGACTTCTAAACAGAGCAGATTTGATTGCAAGTTACATAATATACAAAGATATTTTTTTCAACCATAGCTGAATTTATTACATCATCTAACATGCCACAATTGCACAAAACATAATTATAAAAGTTATTATTAATAAAATATGTTGTTCATATACTATAAAGCAAGTATTTAAACCTATATTACACGTGTATAATTATGTGAAAGTAAGAATTCGTGAAACTAGAAATGGCTTTTCAAGGGGTATACAACCCTTAATCATATCTTTCTATAAATCTTTTGGCTCTTAATCGTTGGAAGTTTTTCCATAATCTACAAAACAATAAATACAATTAATTTGATATTTTTATGTTGAAAGGAGTGAAAAAGCAGACAAAATGCTATAATTATAAACTATTTAATAACATAATTTAGAAAGAGGTAATATCAATATATAAGAAAGAGAGTTTGGCTGATAATGCTTTATTCCAAAGTGGTATATTCAATTTCCAACATTAAAAAACTTCAAACTCTTCTGTTAGCTTAGAGTTTTCCTAAAGTTGCTTTTTATTTCTTTAGCTCTCATAATTTATTCACATCATCACAGCAACCATATCTGTTTTCCTAAAGCTTTGTTCGCGTATAAGTTGTATACAGTTGCAACTTTTATTTGGGAATTATCTGATCATGTACAATTTGGAGTTGCTCACCTCTGATCTCTTCTGGCTTTCCAGAGCAGTATTTCCCATTGCATGATGGGAAGGGTCGACTGCAAGTTCTTGTTCTCTTCTGGATGGTAGACTTGAGTCCACCATAACTCATCCAGTGTGACCAGTAGGACCATTGTCCATCAACTGTGAGTAGACATGGTCACCATTAAAGTTGCAAAATAAAAGATCAATATAACAAAATAAATATTATTTTCAGTTTTTTATCAGTGCAGGATAAATAGTCAAACTTTTTAAAAGTAATTTATTTTTGATATATTTTCAACATCAGTTAATTTTTGTTACTTTTATAATAAGCAATTATTTAGTGAGTTGAATTTGATTTAAATTTAAAACTTTTTTACTTTTGAAAGTATTATTTAAAGCGCCGACCTTATAAATTTCAAAAAAGAATATATAAGCCATTTAGATATTTACCGAGTTCTTAGAGTTTGAACAGGTTTTGATAAAAGAGTTAGAGACAGTATAATAACTGAACAAGTTTTTTTGTCAAGAATAATGAGTTCTTGGTTGTCAAAATGAGACAATTTACCTGCACAGCAGCCCAAGGTACATGCCCGTCTCTCAACTACTGGACCAGTGCATCCATGTGCAAGCCTGGTGTCACAGTGCTTTACTCGACTTCGCACCCCAACTCCACAGCTTGTAGAGCAACCAGACCATGGACTGTACAGACTGGCAGTCTGTTGTGCTGTGTTAATGAAATATAGAACAATAAAATAAAGCAACAATTACATAAAACATGCACTGTTCTAATAAAGAGATTGCATAGGTCTGCTCAAACAGCTGCAAGGAATAAAATAGTTATAACTGTGAAATACACTACAATAGTTAAAATATATACTGAGGTAAAAGTGGTTAAAGCTTCTGAAGATTTGGATTGATACTAAATGATATCTAGGTAGGAAACAAGCTAGATCTAAGTTGAAATTAGTTTTGTTGGATGTATTGAAAGACAAGTTATACATATAATATAAAAAGTTACCAAAATGAGGGAGTCCTAAAGATCCGTGGGCAACTGGTTGATAAACTTTTGGGTCTTGTTGTCCGCTATTTGGCACAGCTGGTGCATGGTGAGCTGGAGCCGGTGCATGGTGGGCTGGGGCCGGTGCATGGTGAGCTGGAGCTGGTGCATGGTGAGCTGGAGCTGGTGCATGTTGAACTGGAGCCGGTGCATGGTGGGCTGGAGCCGGTGCATGGTGGGTTGGAGCTGGCGCATGGTGAACAGGAGCTGGTGCATGGTGGGCTGGAGCTGGTGCATGGTGAGCTGGAGCCGGTGCATGGTGTGCTGGAGCTGGTGCATGATGAGCTGGAGCCGGTGCATGTTGAACTGGAGCCGGTGCATGGTGGGCTGGAGCTGGTGCATGGTGAACTGGAGCTGGTGCATGGTGGGTTGGAGCCGGTGCATGGTGAGCTGGGGCTGGTGCATGATGACTTGGGGCCGGTGCATGGTCAACAGAAACTGATGTAAGAGGAACTGGAGCCGGTGCATGGTGGGCTGGAGCCGGAGCATGGTGGGCTGGAGCTGGTGCATGGTGGGCTGGGGCCGGTGCATGGTGGGCTGGAGCCGGAGCATGGTGGGTTGGAGCCGGAGCATGGTGGGTTGGAGCCGGTGCATGGTGGGCTGGAGCCGGTGCATGGTGGGCTGGAGCTGGTGCATGGTGGGCTGGAGCCGGTGCATGGTGGGCTGGAGCTGGTGCATGGTGGGCTGGAGCCGGTGCATGGTGGATTGGAGCCGGTGCATGGTGTGCTGGAGCCGGTGCATGGTGGGCTGGAGCATGGTGGGCTGGAGCTGGTGCATGGTGGGCTGGAGCTGGTGCATGGTGGGCTGGAGCCGGTGCATGGTGGGCTGGAGCTGGTGCATGGTGGCCATGTCCAGCAATTATTGAGTGATGAGCAGCCATTGGTTTGTGCACATCATGGTAAAGCTGCTTTCCATGAACCGGCTTTACAGAGTCTGCTGAGATGTGGCCTGAAGCAGAAACAAAGTAAGAATATTAACATGCCACTGATATAGTATGGCTTCTAGTGACTACATTGGAATATCCCACAGTTTGATGACAGTTTCTTTCTATAAAAGTTTCGTTCCCTCCACTGGGATTCAAACTGGAGACCTCTGGCTTTCAAGCTAATCATTACACCACAAGAGCTACAGGGTGAACTCAACACTGAACTCTTTATGTTACAAAGTTAAATGCCTGTATTGAAAGTCAATTATCTTTTAAAACATTCCATAGCTCACTCAAACCATTACCCTTCAACTCTTAATACTGACTGATAAATGCAGGACATCACTCGAAATTTACTAGTTTAGTTTTAACATGAACCGTTCAATCTTTATATATTGCTATCTAACACATTTGATTACCTATTCAATTATAGTATGAGAAATATAATACTTACCAGCCACAATCACAAGCACTAGTATGGAAAGACTCTTGGTATCTAAAAATGAAAATGTTACAAGGTAAGCATAGAAGTAGCATAGAAATTATAAACAATGCAATCATTTTAGATCTCCAGATGTGTAAGAAGCATATAATATATTCCATCAATTGTTTTATGATTAGAAACTCATAAAAACTCCTAATTTTTATACAAATATAAACCAGCTGTTCACTTGTATTATTTATGTTTTTTCATCGTTTAAATAAAACTGTAAACATGCATGCATGCTATACCACGTATTTATTTATTTTTTATTATCATTTTATTTACAAGTCAGCTGTGATTCAACACTAGATTTTTTCACTTTTAAAGTAAACAGAACTAACTTAGTAATCTAAGAATACAATAAGACAAACACAAAAATAATTTTTGTTAAAAAATTATATAATAAATCATTTAATAAAAAGTTATAAAATTATAAAAAAATTGAATTTTTAAATGCCAAACAGGAAAACTTTTTATTTCGTTTAACATTTGACTTTTTAAAACATTAACAAATTGTAATAATACCATTTAGTTATTGGTAAATGATGTTTTTTGAATAAATATATTTCATGCAGCGTTTAAATCAAACTATTCAGATTATTTACGATGTTGAACATTAAAATTTGATATAATACAATGCTCTATATGAATAAAAGGCAATACAGTAAAATAGAACTCTGTACAATAATAAAGTATTTACTCTGTCTACTTACACATCTTGGCTGCTCAACCCACTGTTGGTTAATGCCAGAAAAGAAATCAAAATGCTGTTTTATAGCAAAGCTGGTTGCTCAAGGCACTTTGTCATTTGAAAGAAATGTACCCCTCCTTCTAATAGAATGACTATTCTGATACTTTGTTAATTAACTCAAAATAGCAGTGGTGTCAACTGGAAAGAGGCATTTGAGCAACTTGGTACGTTCACATTTAGCAGAGGGCGGGTCTTTGCAAATCAAATGCATTTTAATGGCGTTATGTTATTATAATCTAAAAAATGTTGTGGTATTTAATTAATTAGCAATTACTATTTGTTTGTCATTAAAATTATTATATTAATTATTATATTATAGTTCCTCTTAGTGTCAACATAATATGTATTAGCAAAAGTTCTTGTCAAACATAAATGTAACAATTATAATTGTACTATCTTACAACTGTTCAAGGAATATGATTATATAGTGTTATCATGATATCTGTCATGTTTAACAGAAATCTACAATCAAATCAATGTGATTGCAAAATAAATCAACATTAGATTTCTAGCCTATATATGTACCTACACAATTTTAACCAAACTCAACAAGACTGTATAGTGAAAGCATGTCCAAATGTCTGCAGGTGTTTAAGATTTTATTATATCATCTTAGCCACTATGATTTAGAATGGCTGGTCTAATGATTATAGAAGACAGTCTATTTCGTAGATAGCTCTTTTTGGTTAAAATAATACACAGCATATCCTGTAAAACATAAATCAGCCATGATGCAGTAGACAAGTGGTCTAATTGTATAATGGCCTGGTGGTCTAATAGTCTAGTGGTCTAATGGTCTAATTGTCTAATGGTCTAATGGTCTAATGGTCTAGTGGTCTAATGGTCTAATGGTCTAATGGTCTAATGGTCTAATGGTCTAGTGGTCTAATGGTCTAGTTGTCTAATGGTCTAATGGTCTAATGGTCTAATGGTCTAATGGTCTAGTTGTCTAATGGTCTAATGGTCTAATGGTCTAATGGTCTAATGGTCTAGTTGTCTAATGGTCTAATGGTCTAATGGTCTAATGGTCTAATGGCCTAGTTGTCTAATGGTCTAGTTGTCTAATGGTCTAGTTGTCTAATGGTCTAGTGGTCTAATGGTCTAGTTGTCTAATGGTCTAGTTGTCTAATGGTCTAGTGCAGGTCAACTCTGACACATGTCTTAAGTTATCTATAGGCCTATGAGCAAATGAGAGCTCTTGTAGTTGAAAACATAGTACTGCCTTGTATATGAATTTGCAAAGAATAAAAATGCAATGTGTATTTATTGGAAATTATGTTTGTTACATAATATGTTATTATATTCAATGTAAGTGTTCAGAGAAAAAGTTATAGAAAGCTTTCGGTTGGATAGCTAAAGCAGACTTTGTAGACTCAAGGCATTTTCTCTCAACGCCAAACAAATTTATTACATTTTTTTTCCATGTAACCAATATCATACCAATATCATACAATTAATCATATAATCAAAAACTTCACAACAAACCACAGATTAATTATTTGTTCAGCTAAAGCACACTTTGTTTCTTTTTCGAAGAAGACACACATCTTTATAAAATAAACAAACTTTTATTAAAAAAAACTTGGCCAGTATAATTTAATAATGAGTGAGGGTGTGGGGTAATTAGTATTTCTTCAATTATTAATAATAATGTCATGCCATCTTACCTAATTAGATGTCAGCTTCCATCATATAGATATTAAAAAATTATTACCGCTATATTAAAGTTTAAACCTGCATGTTTAGGCTATATTGACTAGAGATCGTGCAGCAAATAAGCAGTTTATGTAACACAATATAATAATTCTCTGTTGTTTATAATAGCTTTAATATATTATTTAATGAGATATGTTTATATATGCTTTAATTTCCAGTCCATAAATAATAATTTTAGATATTCAAAACTATTGTGATTTTGGATATTTTGTTTCGGCAAATTTTATTTTACGAAAGCAGCGCACTAATTAGAATCTGTTTTAAGTTTTCAATAAGAAAGAAAACATTACCATATAGTTGTATTTATCAAGTTATGTTTTGAGTTTAAACAGACTTTAAGAGTTACTTTTATCTTCCGACTAAAATTTCGCTATGACATCATAAATAGAAGAATAAATAATATTTACTGTATATATTATGCAAGCTGCAAACAGCTCAAATGATTATGCAAATTTAAAGATAGTCACACCTTGTTCACTTATTAGTCTAGAGTGATAAGTAAATTACATATTGGTTGGTGACACAGGGTCTACATTATGAAGAAGGAGTGAAGTGGTTGAAAATTTTAATAATTTGTGTGACAAACAATACACCCAGCAACACAAAATTAACCAAAACCATGTTGTGTCTTACCAGTTTAATAATATTATGTAGATTTACTTCTTAACAATTTCTCTGTTGGCTAACTTTTATAAAAGCATTCGTGAAAAGTTGAATTTTACCCAATACTTTGAATTAAAGCTAATCATGAGGTAATTATTGAGAAATTATCTAACATACGTTTACCTTTTAAGTCCTTATAATAACAAGTTAATGTGAAAAGTGATTTATTTGTTCTTATCAAGGGAGCAGTTGTTTGCCTATTGAACACAAAGTCATGAGTTCGAACCTGGACAAAGGCTATTGATGTTAGGAAGAGCATCCAGTCATAATTGCTCCTGTGCCTCATCTAAACAAGTCCTTAGCCCGCCTTAACAAAAACCCATTCCATGAGGAGTTTCTCACAGGGATAGCGACTATAAACTTGAGTGGGTTTTAATAGTTCTTATCAACATATATATAGTGGAACGTGTAATTTTTAGATTAAACATGTATATTTTTGTATTTCAACACTGAAGTGTTGCTAAATGAAAACTCATTATGTTAAGCCAGATTTCTGCTTCATTTTATGAAATAAAAAACAATCCATTTATAAATGGGGTTTTTCCAAATCTTGTATCATTCTATTATCTAGATTTAACTTTCTAATTTCTGGTAATGTTCAGTTTTCAATTTAATTTTTTTAACTATAATTTTAATGTTGCGCATTTCTTTGCAATAGAAACCACAAAGTTGAGGTCATGTATTGTAAAACAATTCTAACATCAACAGTGAGTGTCACAGCACATAACAGTGAATGTCGCAGTATCTAGTAAGACTGTCAGAGCACCTGCTGAGAGTGTCACAACTTTTAAGGACAATTTAAATGTAAGAAAAAATCAAATATTTTTACATGCTAACATCAACAGTGAGTGTCGCAGCATTAACAGTGAATGTCGCAGTATCTAGTAAGACTGTCAGAGCACCTGCTGAAAGTGTCACAACTTTTAAGGACAATTTAAATGTAAGAAAAAATCAAATATTTTTACAGGCGAAAAACCTATTTTTATAGGCGTTATTTTGACTTTAGCCTAACCTTTCATACACAGCATCTACATAGTTGGACCTCAGTCCAGTGTGCTTAAATACAATCAACAATTTATGCAGTGCTGTGGTATTTTGATGAAAATTATTTTCAATTTCATTTTTTCATTTTATCTCAAATAAAGTAGCTTGGGTTGTTTACGCTCCCAGTATTAACAGAATATAAATCATGTTATGGATATGATTTGTAACAAACAATGTTAAAGTACAAATTAACAACAAAATAATAGTTTAAAGTAAGAATCAATTTGGGTGGATTTTGTAAAACTACTTTAAAGACAACTTCCACCTATTGGTTGACAAGCAATCATTTTCTTATTAGCTCTCCCTTAGAACCCTCCCATCTGTACAGCAATCACATGATGTATACCAATACCTTATACAAATAAACTGTATGCTATTACTAATAATAGACTAATAGCTGAACATATGATATAGTTTGAATACTTTGGATGTCTTTTACTTGGTACTCCCAGTAACTACTTTATTGGTTAAGTATGACTATAGGCATACTAATGTTTTGCTAATTAACTTGAAGCATTTCTGTACATTTTAAACTAATTTATGCACTAAAACAATGGAAGAAGCCATACAAGTAAATAACCCTAAAGAATGCATATACCAGTTTTGTCAGCTACCTACATGAAGATTAAAAAATGAGCTTATATATATATTATATTATACTACTAGTTTAGAGAATTTTATTGAATGTGTAATTGAAGTAATGATGCCTTTTAAAAGTCAGCAGGCTGTATAAGATAAAGCTTAACCTTTAAATGCTGCTGTTGATTTTATAATCCATGAAAAGCAATCAAGAAAGCATGTAAATGCGAGTTTTGAAGTTTATGATAGTTTTTTGTAAGAATTGATATAATTTGTTGGAATTTTCATGTACTATTCACAACTTTCAATTTTTAAGTAACATCTAAGCAATGTTTAAGCTTTGTACCCATTGTATTTCGCTCAATTTTCTTTTAAATTGCAGCATGAATTTTGCTAAAATTACTACAATTGTTGTGTAAAAAGTGTTGCACCTGCCTTTGATTATGGAGAGTGTTGCCTGTTGTGCTGTAAACAGAATGACTATAACTTAACTTCTAAATCACAAAACTTATTTTAAGACATGACATCCTGTGGTTTAGCAAGTCTAAGCTAAAAACTGATGTGGGAAAACATTATAATATTTGTAGATGAATTGTGGTAAAATATTGATATTCTTCTGAAAACCTCCTCTCTATATATATGGCAACCACTAACATGAACTAGTCATAAATATGTATATTACGTATTATATAGTGGTAGAATGTATGGCATGTCATTTCAAAGTGTCTTGCTACATTCTTATGTCCACCACTTGTAATGAAACACCCAAACTGTGCTAGTTGCACTGTAGCAAATCCATCATCTTCTGCTTTTACATCCATTGCATATAGTTATTTATATATTTTATATATCATATATTATGTATTATATAATATATAAGGCATACTATATAATATGTAATATATTATAATATATTACAATGTAACATATATTGTATACCATATCCTGCCACCCGAGCACGACCATGGTGGTGTAAGGTGACCACCACAATATATTGTATACCATATACTACATTGTAGAGCATTTGAAAGCTGTTTGAATATATAATTTTCTTTAAACGGAGCGTTTATTAGCTTTAGCCCAAGTGTCAACTGAAGGTCCTAATGTAATTGCACTTAAAGACTTGGGCCGAGCCCTTTTCAACTTGTATTTACTAACACGGACAACTGGAGGTCACATATTTATGAATGTATTTACAAATCATATTACATTAAACATAATGAATATTTGATTGATTTATTACAATATTCCTGTTATTTCAATTCATAATAATTTTCACTTATCAGTATATTATTAGTATTAACATAAAGATATGAGCCAAAAGAACTCACCATGAATATGTTATGTATATATATTATATACAATATTATTGAATCAATAATATATTTTGCTTTGTAGTAACAGTTTTTGCTTGAGCCTCGCGTTATTTGGCAGCTGTTAGAATTAAAGCTAAATGAACTTGAATTAAACTGTGTGGGTTATATAACATGAGGGCTTTATCATGAAGCAAAATTACTCATATACAGAGCCCTTATGAAACAGGATATCATGCAGGCCTCTGCCCTCTATAATAGTAGACACTAGATAGACACCTGACAAACACCTATTGGTAGAAATCTATTAGATACCTAGTAAACAATTAGTATATACACCTATATATATAGCATACACCTATTAGACACTTGGTGAAAACCTATAGTAGACACCTAGTATAATAGTGTCAATTCTGTGAGCTACACGGAACTTTATTTTCCATCAGTTTATATGAAAATTGAAATGTTACAGTTATACAGACTTGCAGTTTATATTCTCTGTAAAAGCAGTTGTTGGTTTCACGTTTTCATAACTGAAAATACCAGAACATTCTTTTAGGTAATCCTGAGGCGGCAGTACAGTAGAAAGGTGTACAGAATCCTAGAAAGGTAGGCGGTACCCTATGTAGAGGCGGCTCCTTATGAGTGAAGTGGGCGGTACCCTATGAGTGGTCAGTGTAGTTATTAAATGTCCATCACTCATGTCACTGAGTACAACATCCATTAGATTGGCATGGTCAATGGGTGTTTCACACCTGTACCATTATTTGTTTGCTAATTTACAATGGTAATTCTTTTATACCTTGTGTGCATGCAAAAGTCACGAAAGCAAAAAATCATATTTCCCAATTCATTATAGTCTATATAACCCATATACTGCAGCTATACAAATAGCATAGTAACTTCTGATGGATTTGTCTTCCCTACTCAACCAAATACTGCAATTAATCAATTGACCATTGAATTTTTGATAACATCTTTATTTTATTCTTTTAAGAAGTTACTTGATGATTTCCACGAAACAATACTGCTCGTTATAAATAGTTGCTATAGTTGCTAGTTGACAGTTGCTAGTTGACAGTTGGTAGTTTCTAATTGACAGTTGCTAGTTGACAATTGCTAGTTGGCAGTTGCTAGTTGGCAGTTGCTAGTTGGCAGTTGCTACACAACCTGAACTAAGCTCAATCACGGAAGTGACATGCTCATTCTGATTGAAGTCACTGACAGTGATGAGCATTTATCAACACAGAACCTGATGCTCAATCATTTGAGCTAGTATATATTGGATATTGTCAACACAAGTATATGTCTATTTTATTGACAAGCTAAAAACCTAAAAACAAAAACCATCTAACTTAAGTTACACCTATTAACAGAAGTTTAAAGAGCTGTTTACACCAACATGCACAATCACGAGGTAAATTAACACTTACAAGAATTCTGTCATTATGTTGAACATTGTATATAATCTTTATGCAGAATACAACAGCAAGGAATGCATAAATACAGCCTCACATAGCTGACTTCTCTCCAGTTTAGTTTCTACATGTATGCTGTACTGTCTCACGTAATATGTAATAGCCAACAACAAGCATTGCTACATAAATGATGCCAAGCAAAATATCGTAACCCTTTACAATTAAATTCTAACACTTTTATTATTTGATGATCAGAGTGCTTTTTCTATACCAGATGAATGGTACAGATTGTGATAGTTTTAGCATTACTGTAACCTTATAAAATACGTAGTTATTCCTTCAAATGTTTTAATTTAGTTTTTCAATTCAACTTATACCAGCAGTAATAAGGTTCCATGTCGTTTACAGCATATATAGTATAACAGATAAAAGTACTGCATGTTTCAGTACTTGCAATATACTTTGCTAGCACTTCATCAGCTAGATTTTATACTGCACGTGTATATGAAGTGCAAAGTGTCCATTAACAAATAGAAAAAAGATTGTTATTTTAAATGCTTAATAAAAAATAACTTGAAGTATAGTAGATCCATCAACATATTTGAAAATATTACATTGCTTAGTTGTTTCTGATTACAAAAGCCAATAAAATCATATTTTGCTATCTAATATTTATAATACTTTACAAGTGTATTTTTATTAAGTATATAACAGCTAGAGCATTGGGACATGTCAATAATAATCTGTTTTGTTTTATAATGATACCATGTAAAGCGGGATTGTTTAAAAATGATTTAATTAAGAAAACCTTTTATTTTCAAGCTTTCATAAATATGTACTGGATTTTTTAGTGTAGATTATTCTAGAGAAAGTGTCAGATACTTTCAGGGAGAAGACAAATCTCAATTAAACTACTTGAATAGCATCTATTGAAAATGCTCTACATAAAGCCCATATATTCTAAGGTAATGAATTCATTAGGCATGTTCATGTTATAGACTAAAAGACATATATTAATGATGATTTAAACTTTATAGCGGCCATCCAAACAAACTAGTAAAAAAGGTGGTGTGGAATGGTCACTCAGTCTTAATTATTTTTCAACAGTGCTGTTAATGTAAGTCTTTTGAATAACCCACTTTTTATTTTATAATATTCATAATCTTTTAAATCAATTTTGCTTATATCATGACGAATTTGCTACAGATCATAAGCTATTGAGGCTATGCTTGCATCGTTTTATTTATTCAAATATAGTAATGGGGCAGTAAACAATAGAAAAACAAAAACAGCTTTAGGCTCTGCTGCTAACAAAGAAAATGCAATTCAACAAAACATGGCTGTGTAAGAACTTATAGTCAAATCCAAATGCGTTGTCCAAATCGGGAAGGTAAAATCTGTTCAGATGAAATCACTTTAAGTAGCTTAATAGCGTCCATAATCTGAAATGAAGTTAAAAGACATTGAGAGTTTACCAATTGTTGCTCGATAAAAATAAATATATAAGACGCTTGTTAACTTTAACTGCAATGCATAACAAGCAAGAGTCTAACAGAAGAACCTACGTCCACAAGATCTGTAGGGACAGTATCTGGTCTGGACACTGGATCCAACACACCCATGGTGACCATAATTTCTACCGTAGACACAACGTCTTGATCTAGTCTGTCTCTCTCTCCTGCCACAGTGGTTGCTACATCTGGACCAGTGGGACCAATTGCCCCAAGTTCTGTACCCTAAAATGCCAAGAAATCGGTTTTTGCCATTTAATAAATTAAATAAAAAAATCACTTGAAGTAAAATAATGTTGGTAATAGTTGTATATTAGTTAATGATAATACTTTGCTACATTAGAACTACTATATATATTATGCGTGTATTATATAATGTATATATATAGTATATATATACTAGATTTATAAAGTTGTGCAATTTAAAATTCTGGAAACTACTTTGTGGTTATGCTTAAAACTTCGACTAAAAATGTTTATACCTTTACTCTCACATATTGCCATCAGGTACGATAACACAGATATATATATATATATATATATATATATATATATATATATATATATATATATATATATATATATATATATATATATATATATATATATATATAATAGGTATCTCATTTATGCATTATACACCATATATCATGTAAGTTTTAACTATAACTTCCAAATACATACATTTCTATCAATTCTAAGATTAAATGATATAACAATTTTAATGATTTAGATATAATTGAAAGTTTTTATTTAGAAAGAGCAGAAAAAAATCTCAATAATAATTTACACCTAATTTTCAAAATAATTTCTATCAATAATGTTTGCATTGTAAACTAAAATTACCATCATGTAATGCCCTAAAGAGCTGTTTTCCTCGTCAAATATTCATTTTGATGTAAATTTCAAAAAAGAGCAATTTTTGGACAAAAGATTTATTTCTATCACATGTTAATGCTTTTTTAAGCTTCAAGTTGAAATTGAACAAATTTCTATCATGAGTAGTAATATACGACTCATTAACGGATAAATTATTATTATGTTAACTTATAATTATATGAGTAAAAGTTAGACGACATTGCAGCACTAGCTATAGAATACTTTTGAAATGTATAGCCTAAGATCTACAGAATAAACTTACTTGATCCATGGATGACTCCACCGTGTCCCCCATGAGGAGCACCACTTCTATATCCGCCTCCAACAATGCAGCCTAAGGAAAGCAAAGACTATTTATAATATCATATCTCTTTATTAAAAGAGTGAATTATACATCTAGCAACTTCCATGAGTAGCATCGCCCTACAGATTTGTAGTCCTCTAGCTGCTTTACTGTTCTTAAAATGTAAAACCAGCAAAAAAAGAATCTATATAATTGTTCAAGAGATGTATATCTGATGTATA